>JAVHZT010000033.1:0-267500 GCA_035079005.1 Fraxinus americana
TTTTTTGAATGGTTGATTTTTGAGGGGCTGGTGTACCCTATTTAAAAATATATGTTCTGGTTGGAGAAGTTTGATTATTTTTTAGGTGGTTTTGGTCCAAATTACAGGGGAAACTCTGTCAAAATTTTTATAAAAGTGGGTCACAGTTAGAACGAGTTATAGACGCCTTGGTGGTAGGTCCAGCACTTAGTTGGTATCTATCATCGGCGCACGACACGTGTCAGGTCTATTAGGGTGACTTGGGACGGGTCGTGACAGTTGGTATCAGAGCATGGTTCATAGAGTCAGTTTGCATTGTCTATTTCTAATTCTTTCTTAACATATCATGCATATTTTGTAGTTGGAGTTCATGGCTCGCGGTGGTAGGACCCGTAGGCTCCCAGACATGCCGCCTCAACCACAAGCTGCTTCTGACAGAGAGGATATTGGAGAAGAGAGTAGGGGTGAGGAATCAGTCCATCAGTCTCTTGAGCAGCCACGACAGGAAGAGGTAGCTCAGGCTGATATTATAGCAGATAAGATTGCTACAGCCGTTGCTTCTGCTCTACGTAATTCCGATAAAGATCATAGTATCGAGCGAGCTACCAAATTAGGAGCTAAGGTATTCACTGGCACGGCTGACCCAGCAGAAGCTGAATCTTGGCTGGTAAGGGTTGAGAGAGTATTTGATGTTATGGGTTGTCTGTGTGAGCGAAAAGTACGTCTTGCTACTTTTTCGCTGGAAGGAGGTGCGTATGATTGGTGGAAATCTATACGAGTAAGTATGTTGATCCATACGTGATCACTTGGAGTGATTTTAGAGCTGATTTTAATGAGTATTACGCTCTTCTGCTCCTACAAAACCGATAAACGTAATGAATTTTTGAGGTTGGTGCAAACTTCTTCGGTGCGTAGCATCGAGAAAAGTTTACAGAATTGTCAAAGTATGCCGCATCCCTTGTATCTGATGAAGCTGATAAGTGTAGGAGGTTTGAGTATGGTTTGAGACAAGAAATTAGATCAGTGGTAACTGCATCGGGGTATGAAAACTTTGGAAAACTAGTGGAAGCGGCGCTTAGAGTTGAAAAGAGTGTTTCAGAACGACAAAGCGGTCCACAACAATTGAGGTTGGGAGTTGGTGGTAGTAATCAAACGTGGTCAGGAGTCTCTGCGAATAGACCACCAAGGAGGGATCGCAGAAGAAGTAGATTAGGTGTTTCCACCCCTGGTAGCTTTAAGTCTAAACCAAGTGGAAGTTAGGGATCTAGATTTAGCCAGAGATCAGTGCAGCAGCCAGGGAGTAGTCGTACTCATACTCAGGCATCGGTCCAGAGATCTTTTACTTCGGGACAGGGTGATAGCCCTAGCGTTGCCAGATTTCCCCAGTGTCAGTCGTGTGGGAAATTTCATTCTGGTGAGTGCCTTAAGGGCGTTGGTGTTTGTTATCATTGTGGTCAGTCTGGGCACATGAGGAGAGAGTGTCCAGTTCGCTTTCAGCCTGGTGGTACATTACAGGGAACACAGCCTGGGGTTGGTATTTCTAGACGAGGACTCGTAAACCGGTGGACATGTTGGCAGGTAAAGCGGGTACTACTAGTGCTATTCAGTCTGAGGTTGCAGGTGGCAGTGGCAATAGACAGAAAGGCCAGGCAGGACGTCCCAGGACTCAGGGAAGAGTTTTTGCTGTGACTCAGCATGATGCCGATGAGTCACCAGACGTGGTTATGGGTACGTTATTTATTTTTGGCAGAAAAGCTCGTTCTCTTATTGATTCAGGTGCCACGCATTCATTTATATCATATGCATTTACTACTTATGCGGACCATATGTCAGAACCGTTAGATAGTGAATTGGTGGTAGCGACTCCTGTAGGAGATTCACTTTTGGCTAATAGAGTATACAAAGATTGCTCGATTAGAGTGAATGATCGAGAGTTGAAAGCTAATTTGATTCCCCTTGATATTCATGATTTTGATATTATACTGGGCATGGATTTCTTAGCTGCAAATCATGCTTCAGTTGATTGTTTCCGCAAGGAAGTGGTGTTCAGAAGGCCAGGAGAGCCTGAAATTGTTCTTAGTGGTGAACGGAGAGTATTACCTTCCTGTATCATATCTGCACTTGATGCTGGGAGATTGCTTAGAAAAGGTTGTCAAGCTTATTTGGCCCATGTGATTGACACCAACATTACTAAGCTGAAACTTGAAGATATACCAGTGGTAAGAGATTTCCCTGATGTTTTTCCTGAAGATCTTCCAGGACTACCTCCAAATAGGGAAATTGAGTTTACCATTGATTTAGTCCCAGGGATTACCCCTATTTCACAAACACCTTACAGAATGGCCCCAGTCGAGCTAAAGGAATTGAAAGTCCAGTTGCAAGATTTGGTTGATAAGGGTTTCATTAGACCCAGTACATCTCCTTGGGGAGCGCTCGATTATTGTTTGTGAAAAAGAAGGATGGCACGATGAGATTGTGTATTGATTACGGATTAGTTGAATAAAGTGACTATTCGCAACAAGTACCCTTTGCCTCGTATAGATGATTTGTTTGATCAACTTCGGGGTGCCACGGTATTTTCTAAGATTGATTTGCGTTCAGGATATCATCAACTCAGGATCAAGGATGTTGATGTACAGAAAACTGCTTTTAGGTCGCGATATGGCCATTATGAGTTTCTGGTGATGCCATTTGGGTTGACTAATGCCCCAGCGGCATTTATGGATTTGATGAACAGGGTACTTCACCCATATTTAGACAAATTTGTGATTGTTTTTATTGATGACATATTGGTTTATTCTCGCAGTAGTGATGAGCATGCTGAGCACTTGAGGATTATTTTACAGATTCTGCGAGATAAGCAGTTGTATGCTAAGTTTAGCAAATGTGAATTTTGGCTGGATAAAGTTGTGTTTCTGGGTCATGTTATCTCAGCAGAAGGCATCTATGTAGATCCTGTAAAAATTGAGGCTGTGATGAAATGGGAACGCCCTACTAATGTTACAGAAGTACGGAGTTTCCTTGGGCTAGCAGGTTATTATCGTCGGTTTGTAGAGGATTTTTCTAAAATTGCTCTTCCTCTGACTAGTTTGACTCGTAAGAACTCCAAATTTGTATGGACTGATGAGTGTGATGCGAGTTTCCAAGAGTTGAAGAAAAGATTAGTTTCTGCTCCTATACTTACTCTTCCATCTCCTGGCGAAGAGTTTGTGATTTATAGTGATGCTTCACGCCACGGTTTGGGTTGTGTTTTGATGCAAAATGGAAAGGTTATAGCTTATGCTTCAAGACAATTGAAGAAGCATGAGTTAAACTATCCAACACATGATTTGGAGTTAGCTGCAGTGGTGTTAGCATTGAAAATTTGGAGGCATTATTTGTACGGTGAGAAATGTCAAATATTTACTGATCACAAAAGTTTGAAGAATTTTTTTGATCAGAAGGAATTGAACTTGAGACAAAGAAGATGGTTGGAGTTGATAAAAGACTATGATTGCAAGATTGACTACCATCCAGGGAAAGCTAATGTGGTTGCAGATGCTCTTAGCAGAAAGACTAGTTCTTCCTCTCAATCTAATGCAGTATATGCAACTTTGTTGTGTGAGTTCAGGAAGTTGCATGCTCAAGTGTCAGCTACTACTTCAGGGGCGATATTAGCTCATTTTCAGGTGAGGCCTACTCTGGTGGACAGGATTGGATTAGCTCAATCTCAAGACCCGACACTGAAAAGATTGAAAGCTGAAGTTAGCACGGGGTTAAGAACAGACTATGCAATTAGAAATGATGGTTTGTTGGTTATGGAAAACAGATTGTGTGTTCCTGATATTGCGGAATTGAAGAAAGAGATCTTAGAAGAGGCACACAGTTCTGCTTATGCTATGCACCCAGGTAGTACTAAAATGTATCATACATTGAGAGAGCATTACTGGTGGAATGGCATGAAGAGAGAGATAGCGGAATTTGTATCAAAATGTTTGGTCTGTCAAATGAGTGAAACCAGATCGTCGAAAAGCAAATGACCTTTACAGCCTTTGCCTATTCCAGAATGGAAGTGGGAACACATTACCATGGACTTCTTGTTTGGTCTTCCTCGTACTCAAAATGGTCATGATGGCGTTTGGGTGATTGTAGATCGTCTGACTAAGACTGCCAGATTTTTACCGATCAAAATCACTTATTCTTTGAATAAGTTGGCAAAATTGTATGTGGATGAGATAGTAAGCTTATATGGTGCTCCAGTATCTATTGTATCTGATAGAGATCCTCGATTTACATCCAAATTTTGGCCTAGTTTACAAGGAGCTATGGGTACTAAGCTACATTTCAGTACAGCTTTTCATCCTCAGACAGATGGCCAGTCAGAGAGGACCATACAAACTCTTGAGGATATGTTGAGGGCTTGTGTTTTGGAGTTCAAAGTTAGCTGGGATACTCATTTGTCCTTGATGGAGTTTGCTTATAATAACAGCTATCACTCCAGTATAAAAATGGCTCCTTTTGAAGCTTTATATGGTAGAAGGTGCAGAACACCAGTATGTTGGGAAGAAGTTGGTGAAAGAAAGTTAGTAGGCCCTGAATTGGTTCGAATGACTTCAGAAAATGTGAGGTTGATTAGAGAAAATTTGAAATAGCACAAGACAGACAGAAAAGTTATGCAGATAGGCGGAGGAAAGATCTTGAATTTTGCGATTTGGAGATAGAGTATTCTTGAAATTGTCACCATGGAAAGGAGTGTTGAGATTTGGCAAACGAGGAAAGTTGAGTCCACGATATATTGGACCTTATCCGATTACTGAGCGGATTGGCCCAGTTGCATATCGATTAGATTTGCCAGACGATTTATCCAGGATCCATGATGTTTTTCATGTTTCTATGCTTCGCAAATACATTGCAGATGCTTCTCATGTGCTAGAGTCTCAACCAATTCAGTTGAAGGAGAATTTGACCTATATAGAGGAGCCAGAGAGGATTCTAGACAGAAAGGTGCAAATCCAGCGAAATCAAACAATTTCACTTGTCAAGGTGCTTTGGAGGAATCAGACGGCGGAAGAAGCTACTTGGGAAAATGAGGACCAGATGCGTGCCCAATACCCTCATCTATTCATGGATTAGCCAGATGTCCATCGAATTTCGAGGACGAAATTCTTTTAAGGAGGTAAGATTGTTACATCTCAAATTTTTAGTCAAAAGTCAATGGTTGAATTGTCAAGGTCAAGGTCAATATGGACTTAATTGGAATAATTTATTTTTCTTGGGGCTTATGTTATATTAAAGATAATTGAGGGTTAAGGTGGTTTAAATTAAAAGATGAGGACCTACTTACATTATCTTGGAAAGTGGGGGACTTCTTTTGCAATTATCACATAACTTAACCATTTTTAAAACCCAATTCCCACTTTCATACTCCCAGCACGCAGAGAGGAGAACAGAGACCGAAAAAGGAGAGAAAAAATAGGGAAGAAAAAGGGAAAAGAAGAAGGAAAAGAAGGGGAAAAAGAGGAAGGAAGGAGAAGAAGGTAAGGTGGTTATCCAACTTGATTTCGATTTTTATTTTAGCTATTTTCTTAGAAGTAGAGATATATTATGTTAATTTCTAGGGTTTTAATTGGGCTCGAAAATTTCAATTTTTAGGGGAAAAATCATGATTTTTAGCTCAAGTTTCCTTGGTGGTTAGCTTCCATTTACATTTAAGGTAAGAAATGTTATTTTTGGGCAAACCCTAGATTTTCCATTGGATGTTTAAATAAGTATTGTTAGTGGGAATTGTAGTGGTGATGTAATACTTACAAGAAAGCATGATTTTATGGAAAAATATGTATGTTTAATTGGTTGGATGTTAATTATTAGTTGTTACTTGATTGAAGGAGATATTTGTAGTTAATCTTAGAATGAAGGTTATGTTGATTATTTGGGTATTAGTGAATGGACTAGAAAATGAAATTGGTCCCATTTGATTAAAGGAATAATTTGGGACATTTAGTCAAGTATCGAGAAATTTAGTTGTAGTATTATAACATTGCATTTTAGAGGTTTCCTAACTTGATAGTGGTTGAATTAGTTATCTTGTATGGTTTTTCAGGTGGTGACACAGAGATTGGAAAAGCCTACCGATCTTCTTAGACTAGCTTATTTTGAGTGAGTGGAAAAACTTATTTTTCAGAAATAAATAGTTATTGAATTTATATCGTATTAGAAAGTTAATTATTTTATATAACTGGTTTCAAAGCATGATTTTTCAGAATCAAATGGATTTTATATTCAATTCTTTTAAAATTAAATTAAGTTCATTTAATCATTTCTCTAGCATGTTGTATCCATATGTTATATTTCAGTATATTTAAAGTTATTTTAAAACCACTAGAAAGTACCCAGGTGATTTTACCCAAGTCTGCACTGATGTGAATGTGTTTCCACAGTGTATGACATCATATGGTTATTTTACCCGACCTGCACTGATGTGAATGTGTTTCCACAGTGTATGGTCAATTATGGTGATTTTACCCGCTCTGCACTATTGTGAATGTGTTTCCATAGTGTATGACCAGATTATAGCTCTGCGCGCGTATGACCAGAATTACAGAATTTCAGAATTTCAGAATCGAATAGCTTTGCCATGTATATCGGTACTTATCGGTACATGAGTAAGGTTATTCAGGGTACGTTTTGGTGTGATATTTCAGTATTTCTACAGATTATTGGATTTTCAGTTATAGAATTCAGATTAGTCAGTTTTCAGTAAATGACTTTCAGCTTATAGCATTGATCAGTAAAAGATTTCAGAGAGTTTCATTTATACTAGATTGCTTACATTCGTTATGCTTTATAGTAAATTATTTAGAATGTAGAATAAAGGATTTCATGATGCAGTCATGTTTTAAGTTTTTCTTTATTTAAAAGTATTATTTGATTTCATATTTCCTTAAAGTTGCAAAGAGGAAGGATTTTCAGGAAATGTGCATAAATGAAAGGAAATATTCCTATTTATAATTATCCACTCACTGAGTTGCAAGCTCACATATTTTTTTCCACTTCTTTTCTTATCAGATAGTAGCTGAGTTGAGCAGCATTGGAGCCTAGTTGTCCACCGTGTAGAGCCACATTTTGTCTATAATTGTATGACTCATTTTGTCAATGTACATAGAACATATTTTTGGGGTACATGCATTAGTTGTCAGGAAGTTAAGGTTGTAATTTCATGTATCCATGTCATGGGCTCATTGCATCTTGAGTATTTTGAGACTTTTGAAGTAAAAAGGTTGTAATTGTTGACTTTCTTACTTTATTTTTGAATGGTTGATTTTTGAGGGGCTGGTGTACCCTATTTAAAAATATATGTTCTGGTTGGAGAAGTTTGATTATTTTTCAGGTGGTTTTGGTCCAAATTACAGGGGAAACTCTGTCAAAATTTTTATAAAAGTGGGTCACAGTTAGAACGAGTTATAGACGCCTTGGTGGTAGGTCCAGCACTTAGTTGGTATCTATCATCGGCGCACGACACGTGTCAGGTCTATTAGGGTGACTTGGGACGGGTCGTGACACTAAGTGTCGTGCTCTTTCTCTCTTCACTGTTTTGACCTATGTATAGTTTATTATTTCGAGCACAAGAACCTACAAGCTGTAGAAATAAATACATTTGAATAGGTGTACTTTTATCTTTTTTTTATGCTCGAACAAGTCTTGGGGGTTTTGAGTTGAGTTTCTAAATGTTGAGGCACATGAGTGTGGCTGTATGAACTAATCCCACAATAAATAATTTCTTTTTATAGATTGTTTAAATAATTAATGAAGATGGCGAAATTGGAAATACTCTCAATTCTTGCCTCTTCCAACTCATCTTTATTGAACATAATCCACTGCAAAGCACTTTAAATTTGTTCACAGTTTTAATTTCTCATGATCTATTGTTTCCAACATATCTATTTAGCCTTTGATGCTCGGACTCATCAAAATTGCTGGAGTACTTGTGTCGGACACGACATGCGTATGGGTATGAGATATGTGTCGGATCCTCCAAATTTCAACCGGACACTTCGTTGTTTTTACTTCTCTTCTTCCTTTTTTTTTTTTTTCCTTTTCCATTTCTTTCCCTTTTTCTCTTTCCCAATTTTGTTCTCTATAAACCTAGTGTTGTCGTCGAGAGGGTGGAGAAAGGCGGCGGCACTAAGTTTTACCTTCATTTTCTTCTTCTTTCTTTTTTCTTTCCATTTTCTTCTTTTTTTTTCTCCTTTCTTCTCTCTGTATCGGTCGTTTAAGGTTTTGTTTGTACAAAATGAAAATGAGTTCCATATAGTACTACTTAGTATTCAACTAAGTCCAAATTAAAATCAAGTTCATATTTTCTATTTTATATAACATTTAGTAATTCTCATCTTTTAAAATTAAATCTCAAAATTCTATTTTATTCATTTTAACCCCTTATAAAATTCCAATTTCCTTCACTGTGAATAATTAGTTTTGGTCTATAGAAAATGACATCCTGGATTAGTAAAAAAATTGAAGCTTGAAAGACGAACCCACGTACCCGTATTTGAAATTTGGACTTTTTTTAGCCATGTCCCCGTATCCTACATTTTAGAATATAAAATATCCGACACTTAGATATGTACCTGTATTCGATACCCGTACCCGAGTCTCATCATCATAGTATTTAGCAAATAACCAAAGGATGGAGTTGTAGAAAAAATTCATTTAGCCAACTATGAATTTATTTGAAGTTCTTAGTTTTATGATTTTCTTGTTAGATTTAGAACTGGGGAAGAAATAGATATGGAGTTGAGATTCAGCTTAATCAACAGCTTACCTGAGGCAGATATACAAAAATCTAAAATCTTTTTTTTTGATCGGTAAAAATTAATTATATTGATCAAAAGCATGTACAAGTACACCGGGAACACCCGGGCAAAGACCAAGACAACAAAGGATCAAATGAACAAGTATATCAAAACCCGGGCATACCCGGGCAATCAAAAGCAAAACAAAGCTAAAATTACACAACTAGCGCCAAAGACTCATAAAGGACTAAAATATGCGGATACAAAGAAAACATAACTTTGTATATGTGTGTTTTAATCTATCTAACGACGCTCTCAACTAGTGTGTTAAGGCCTTCACATATTTTCCTGTTCCTAGCCATCCATATGTGGTAAACAGTGCTAGCGAGTGCAATTCTCTTGGCCTTGCTGTGCCAAGTAGTCCCCCGGGCTTCTTTCTTCATCCACTTCAAGGCACTTGGAAGTGTAGACATAAGGCGCCTAATCCCAAGCCATCCTCGAATTTGTTCCCAAACAGAGCCACCAAAGTGGCAATCAAAAAATAGATGTTGTTCCGTCTCCATAGCATCATTACAAAAACAACAATTTTTATCAATATCCAAAAACATCAGTTTATTTTTGGTAAGTAATTTAGACAGTGCTCCAAGCCACAAAATAAATGCATGTTTAGGAGTGACATAAGAGTTCCATACAGTACCTGCCCATGGTCTATTCGGTCCCTTGTGTCTAAAAAACTCATAAGCTGATTTAGTGCAAAATTTATCTGACATTGTCCAGCCAGCCAGGCGGTTCTGCCCAGTTTGTGCGTGGCCCTGTCCAGTTCGGGCCTGAAACTGCTCATTCCGTGGCTGAGACTGTCCAGTAGACATCTGATTTCTTAATTCCAACAGTCTCTTAATCAATGGTGAATCATCCTTCCTACCAGTGTATTCCCAAATGTTGCAGCCGCGTAGGAAAATGTGATTAATCCACCTAACCCACAAGGTATCCTTCTTACTCTGTATATTCCACAAAGTTTTAGCCAGAAGTGCTGAGTTCCAACTTTTCATATCCCGAAACCCAAGGCCACCCTCACTTTTTGGCAAGCACACATTACTCCATGCCACCAAAGCTTTCTTTGATCCCCATAGGAAATTACGACAGATGGCCCTGAGCTTAGTGATAACCGTGGAGGGAATGGGAAGAATAGAAAGCCAAAAGCATTCCACCCCTTAAAGCACTGCTCTAATGAGTTCTGCCCTTCCAGCATAAGACAAGGTATTCCTAGACCATGCACCAATGTAACCCAAGATTTTATTGATGAATAAATCGTACGAGCTAACCTTCAATTTCACCGCCGCAAGTGGGATACCTAAATAACGAAATGGCATGGAGCCTTTAGCCATATTAGTTATTTGGTAGATATCATCCAAATCTTGTCCTTGAACTCCCGCCGTATACAAGTTGGATTTACTAACATTCATACGAAGACCCGACATGTCCCCAAAATTATTCAAACAATCCATCATAATACCAACCGAAATAGGGTCTCCTCTAGAGAAAAGCATCAAGTCATCAGCAAATGCAAGATGCGTAATTTTCAATGGACCACATTTAGGATGATAGTTGAATTCACTATCCTCTGTCACACTTTTAAGCATCCTAGAGAAAAATTCCAGGCAAATGACAAACAAAAAGGGGGATAGAGGATCACCTTGACGAAGACCCCTTTGCCCCTTAATGAAGCCATGAAGCCCTCCATTAATGCTAATAGAATACGTAGTGGTAGTGATACATTCCATCACCCATCCAATAAACTTAGAAGGGAAGCCAAGTCCAACAAGAACATTACGAAGAAACTCCCAA
Organism: Fraxinus americana; assembly: GCA_035079005.1. Taxonomy (NCBI): domain Eukaryota; kingdom Viridiplantae; phylum Streptophyta; class Magnoliopsida; order Lamiales; family Oleaceae; genus Fraxinus; species Fraxinus americana. Next base: position 10,596 of record JAVHZT010000033.1, read on the forward strand.
TTCACCGAATCATAAGCCTTCTTAAGGTCAACTTTAAGAAGGCATCTAGGAGACACCCTTTTACGATTATATTGCCTAAGGAGTTCTTGTGCAAGATGAATATTCTCCACCATATTCCTTCCTTCCACAAAAGCGGATTGAGCTTGATCAATAATAGGTCCAAGTATAGGTCCCAACCTCAATGCAAGGATCTTGGTGATGACTTTGTAAAATACATTGCAACATGCAATGGGCCTATAGTCCCCAACGGAGTTAGAGTGATTAGACTTGGGAATCAAAGCAATAACCGTGTGATTGGTTTGCTTAAGAAGTCTATTCGAATAGAAAAATTCCAAAACCGCATCCACAAAATCCTTACCAACGATATTCCATGCTTTCTTGAAAAAACAAGAAGAAAACCCATCCGGCCCAGGTGATTTATCATCCCCTATGGAGAATAAAGCATTTTTGATTTCATCCTCCGATATATCTTTAATCAAAGTTAAAGCATTCTCTTCCGATAGTAAAGGACCCTCCCTCAAGATATCATCCCAAAGATTTGTTACTGGCCAATTTTTCCCCAGATTATCAGTATAGTATTTGAAAAATTCATCACCCACTTCTTCCTCTGATGCAGTGAGAGAACCATACTCCTTAAGAATTTTAGTGATAAAATTCCTCTTGGTATTCCTTTGAACGATGGAGTGGAAAAATTTAGTACACTTATCACTTTTAATAAGGTACTTACATTTAGCTTTTTGGCAATAAAAGCTCCTCTCCACTTCACCCAAGACCCTTGCCTTCTTCCTCAGATCTGCCACTTTAATTTGAAGATCCTCATTATTTGGATCATCATGTAGCTCTAGTTGAGCAGCCTTCAACTCTGAGTTAGCCATGCTAGCCCTAGAAGAGATGTAAGAAAAGTGTTTAGCATTGAACCTCCTCAGTTTCCCCTTCAGACCTTTCAACTTTTTACATAGGATGAATTGTTTAGTTCCCCTGACTTCAACACTCCAGTAATTGCGGACCACCTCAAGAAAATTTTCATGGTTAGCCCACATGTTATAGAATCTAAACGGCATTTTCTTGTAACTTTCATTTCCAAAAAGAGACACAACACAGGGTGAGTGATCGGAGAGGCATCCCGAAGGTAGGAAATTTGCAAGACTATTGTATCCCTTTTGCATCCAAACATCATTAATCATGGCCCTATCAATTTTGCTCCACTTAGAATTGTTGGTTCAAGTGTAGAAACAACCAATAGATCGTACATCAGTAAGTCCGACATTAAGGCAAACATTCTCAAAGTCTCTAATTTCATATGGAGTAACTTCATTTCCATTGCTCCTCTCAGTAAAATGAAGCACATTATTGAAATCTCCTGAAATCATCCAAGGTAAGGAACACTCCAATCCAAACTTCAAAATACTATCCCAAAGTGGCCTGCGGCTAACAATCGAGTGAAAGGCATAGACAAAACTAACCATGACTTTTAGTTTGGTTACCTTGCATGTAACGGCACAATGGATAATTTGAGCAGTAATCTCCAAGACTTCCAGTTCCACTTTCAAGGGATCCCATAACACCAAAATGCGTCCTGCCCTGTGAAAAGGGAAGTTGTTAATTTGTGACAAATTTCCAAACTTATTCTGCATGATTTGGTCAAGTTTTGATATCTTTAATTTAGTTTCCAGAATTCCCAGAACATCAATATTATGTTGCTTTAACAACTGCTGAACACCATTTTGTTTAAGGGGTTGGTTCATGCCCCTTATATTCCAAGTGCTGCAAATCATGATGATGATGAAGGAAGGGTAGACCCCTTCTTCCTTTCCTTAGTAATAGGTAATGGTGGTGGTGCCCTCTCCTCCCTGCTATTTTGCTTTTCAGAAATTGAGATTTTCCTCTGTCGCATTAGTTCAGTCCCTCCTTTGGAATTCACCCCTTGTGTACCGGAGTTGCATTTAGTCTTAGATGTATGGTTGCCTCTGTTCGGTGCATTTGTGGAACTCTGTCCAGCCTGAATCTGCTTATTTTTAGCCCCTTTCCTCTTACAAGTAATCTGAGTAAAAGGTTCCTCTATAAGCTCAGTTGTCTGGGTATCTGCCTGAGTTTCTGCCTGCACATTTTGTATGGAGTCATCCTTATTGTCATTCTTCTTATTTTCCGGTTCAGCCTGAGTATTATCCCCTGCAACTGTATTCTCCTCTCGGTTCAGTTTAGTCTTCATAATAGCATTTTGTTTGTTGCCCTGTTTATTGAGTTTGCAGGCAGTTGTGAAATGTCCAAAAACTCTACAGGTAGCACAGAATCTTGGCTCATGTTCATATTCCACTTCCTGCACTCTGATTTTATCCATAGGGAGGTGCATAGCCACCGAACGGACCAAATCTTTAGATGCATCAATTTCCACAAGAACACGAGCATACGATAAGCATTCTTGAGTAGCAGTAAGTTTATCAGTCGAAATTGGTATCCCAATCTTAGAAACTATTTTATTCAAGACTCTGTCATTCCAGCAATCCAGAGGGAGTCCTGGTAGTTTCACCCACACTGGTATGGTGGAAATTTCACTCTCATCAAATTCAAAACACTTAGGCATGGCTTTAAGAATTAGAGGTCTGCCATAGACAAAGTATGGACCCCCTTGCAACACACTGGTCCTGGAAGCCTCATCCTCAAATTTGAATATCAGCCATCCACTTCTATGAACAAAAAATTTGTATTCCACATTCCAGTTATTACACATTGAAAGAAGAGCCGTTTTACCAGGGAACCGGCCTGCAAAGTATCCCACAACGCAAAAACCCACTTTTTGTTCAATCTTGTCTAAATCAGTTTCCTTAACAGAAATTACATCAGGTAGATCCTTAATGTATTTGAGTTTAATACCTTCTTCAAGACTTCTGTTATCTTTGAATAAATTGACCCAAGGTCCAACTTTATTTGCTTCAGTTGTGTTGCTATTTACTTCCTTTGTATCCTTTTGAGGTTCCCCAGAAGATGATTCAGTACACGCGTCTTCCTCTCCAAGCGTTCGTGAGACACTAGGGGAGTGGTTTGTCTCAGTACACTCATTCACAGCAGAATTTGAAGTATCTCGAGAATTGAGATTAGAGTTCTCAACATTCACCTTTGGGACTCCAGCTTCAGAAGCTTTAGCCGAACCAGAAGTATCACCAATTGGTTGGGCCTCAATGCATTTGATTAGCCCAAAAGAGACTTTAGGCCTTCCATTAGAATGAGGCTTTTTCTTTCCCATAACACCTCACAGTAAATGGGAGGGGTCCCGCCCAAAAGGATCAAGGCAAGCCCAAAAGCACCAAACTTCAGCCCAACAGTAATACCCGGTCCACAATTCAGCCCAAAAAGGGAAAAATAACGTGCAAGCAATACAAGTGGCAGAAGAGCTATGCAGGTACGCAACCTCTGAAAATTCAGAAGTCTCTCTGATCGAGTGCAGGAAATCCAGAGAGGTTGACTGGATTCAAATTTTGAATTTTTGGATTACCAGCAACGCAAGGAGCAATCGAATCGTAGAAACAAGAGCACCAAGAACACCGACCGGACTGCAGTGCACACTAGCTCATCAAATGAACCACAACCTTCGCACTTCAAGAGCACACGCACGAACGAAACGAACTGCCCCAATATTTAGATTTCCCTTAGAAAGAGGTAAAATCCAAATAGAAGCCTAAGAAAACCAGAGTACAAACTGAACGTAAATGACATACGAAAAGCCACCCAAAAAGTAAAAACAATGCAGATTCCACACAGTAAATCTGAAAAGCCACCAAGAAAGCAAATCACAATAAAAGAAGACCAGAATCACCTACGTAAAGAGTTCTATATTGATCTCTTCAGATAATGGTAGACAATACTAATTACACTTTTGAGGCTGAAGGCTGCAAGGAATGAAAAAATCCATCTTGAATTTGTCATCTTTTTAAGTTTTTGTTTATTTTTTTTTTTCCAATTTACTCACCCTGACTTGATGACCTGCCTAAGAAATAGCACGTTTGCAAGGGCCAACAAGTAGCAAATTTGAAAGGCATAAGTACTCTAACAAATCAAATTTATTATTTGAATAATGGAATCAAATCATTTTCATTCTTAGCTCCTAACCTCTCTTTACGCGCTGCCCAATTCACAAATCCTTCTTGAAGCATCTTATGTAGAGCAACAATTGGAATTCAATGCTATTATGCTAGATATAGGATGATATTTGGTGACATATTTGCAGTGGATTAAAAAACTTTTGAAATATATATTTTGTAACATATTTTATTTCTACTAGATATTCAAAAAATAATTTTTTATTGTCAATTGTAAATTTTTAAACTAAAATGTTACGGGTAAAATCAAACACGAATCAAAACTCACGATTTGGGTTTTAATTTGGTTCCACTAATTATGTACAACTGACTGATTTCATTTATAAAGTACCTAAAATATAATGAGTGGTTTCGATATTGAAATACTCCGGCCGATTGACCTGACGTCCCGAACTTTTTGTAACTCCCAATGGGTACTATTATTGCATTTTACATTGCCAAGTGAAAATGAGTAATAACAAGACAAGAAAAAAGCAACCCACAGATAAAGCAGAAATGGCAGATAATAAGCCTCATGTCCTAGTTTTCCTTTTCACTGCAGGAGTTAACATAAATCCAGCATGAATTCCCTAAGTACCAAGCCTTAAAATGTCCATTATTCTAACCAATTTTGTAAGAAAAGAAGCACAAGTTCCATCGTACAGTTCAATCACTATGGAGACTATTTATGATGGCTCAGAAGAAGTTAAGGAAGCTAAGACTACCTAAGGGTTCTTCAAGCGGTTTACTGCAGCTGTTTCACAGAACTTGGCCAAGTTCATTCAATACCAAAGAGAGACTTGGACGGCTGAAGTTCTCTTGTATGACTCAACCATGCCATGGGCTTTCGATGTAGCATGCCAAGATGGCCTACTTGGAGCTTCATTTTTCACTTAAGATAAGCATCGATACTCAATTGATCATTCCTGTATATATATGTATATATGCACACACATATATACGGGGTAGAAAAAATTCTTTATAAAGATTCTACTCTATTTTTCTTTCAGAAAAGCCAGTCCGTTCAGATGATGTGTTCCAGGCCATCATATCCAAACTTCCCGTGGTATTAGGATTCCCATACCTTTACTTTATATACAAAAACTTGAGAGGGACTTCAAAAATTGTCCTGAGGTCAAAAGACAAACTCTTCCTTTCGACTTTACATGGTTGATTCTAAACTATTCATTTTAACAAATAATATACAGTCAAAACTCATTTTCCTACTATCCCTACAATATTCTACATTATTGCTTCCATTATGAATGCATCTATCTCTTCAATCTTCACATCTCATCATACCCACATTTCGAGCCTCAGCATACCTCTAAATTCACCAACAAAATCGAAAGCGATTCAAAATTGAAATCATTCCGTGTATAACCTCTATTAGCAAGCCAATTAGCTACCCAATTACCTTGCCTCCAAACATGAGAGATTTTGAGTTCCATATTCCTTCTCAATCTCTACCCAAACCCTTTCTGTCTCCACGTTATCGGTCCCATTACAAGAGCTTTTGACTCTGCTCCTAAGATAGTACAACAACCATAATGTTGGGCAAATTCTTGTCAAACGACCTTCTGAACTATAATGTTCAATCGGTATAATTTACTCAGTCGGCATCAATCAAATAATTGAAAAAAATTGCACCTCAATGAAACGACTCGACCCTAAAATTATTTGTGGCCATTGGAAGTGACATAATTTAATTAGAGCTGCTCATGATCCATTCCCTCTCTTATTGGATGGCTTGTTATTGTTGACCCATTTATTGGTTTTGGGCTATGCCCATTACTATACCTAATGTAAACATATATATGAGCCCATTTCCTTGGTTTTATACGTGTATTATTTTGCTCCTTCCTTGAGATAAAAAAATAGTTGCCTCTTTTTTTTTTGTGAATCACTTCCGCCATTTCTCTTCTTTTCTACTGCCTTCATGGCCGACTGCTTGGTTGCAAATAATACCTTCATCCTTGTGTCCTTTGTCGGTACATCAAAGAACAACCAAAGTTGAGGAATAACTATAGGATTTGGGTCGGTTTCTTGAGGTGTTTGATTGTTGGATTTAAATTGAGATCGAAAAGCCTTTGGTCATTACATTTTCAACTACAATCCGATATCAGAGCCATAAGGAGGTGGATTCTCACTCCAGATAGATCTGAAATCCATCCAAAATCTACAAAAATCAAGAAAAAATTAGGCTGTCCAAAAACTCTTCCAAAACAAGAACTTTAAACCACGATTCCGGCCAAACCACAAACCTTCTGGATGAACGGAGGGTAGATCCTTGATCTACAGGTAGAGGTTCGCTTGGGTGTGATATGTGTGACAACGGTATTGTTGACCTACTTATTGGTTTTGGGTTAAAGCTATTATAAACCTATATATATATATATATATATATATATATATATATATATATATATATATATATATATATATATATATATATATATATATATGAGCCCCTTTGCTTGGTTGTATGCATATATTATTTTGCTCCTTCCTTGAGAAAAAAACCATTTGCTTCTTTTCTCTATGATTCTCTTTCGTCGTTTCTCTTCTTCCTTACTACCTTCGTGGTTGACTGCTTGGCTGCAAATAATGCCTTCATCCCTGTGTCCTTTGTGGGTACATCAAAGAGCAACCAAATTTGGGGAATAACTATAGGATATGGGGAATAAGGTGTTTGATTGTTGGATTTAAACTGAGCTCGAAAAGCCTTTGGTGATTAAATCTTTCGCTACAATCTGGTATCAGAGCCATAAGGAGGTCGATTCCTGCTCCAGATTGATCTAAAATCCATCCAAAATCGAGAAATAACGACGCTCTCCAAAAAATCTTCCAAAAACTTGTTCGCTGAAAATACAACGCAAGTGCACGGATCGCGTTCAAGTAGTAAAAAGGACTTTTTAAGTCCCAGTCGATCCCACGAAGAATATTATCATAATTAATAGATTATTGGTTCAAATTAACGAAAGTGACACACACATTTAAAAATTTGATTTTTAAATTTAAGAAAATATTGAAATAATACTTAAAAAGTGATGAGCTTGAGATATAAACGAGGTTGGAATTTATGATTTTCGCTTAACCTTTATTTCATTAATGTCAATCCAATTATGCATCGATGCAAATTACCAAAATACAAAGTTAGACCTTATTTTCCAAACTCAAAAAGGGTCACCTAAAGTAGGTGTATATCTCTATATCACCTAAACGCGCAATATATATACTAATGCAGATCTAGGGTATTAATCATTTCTCAATAATTGCCCAAACTACCTTACCACATCATCTATTGGCCAAATAAATGAGGTAATATTAAACACAATAATTAATATACCATGCTTTTGATAACTAATGCATCAATCGATCTATCAATACATGATATTAATGAAATATTGGTTAAGTTACTACATAAATTCCATCACAAGGTATTTAGCCCATCAAAGATAAATAACAACAAAGAAGATTCATATTACAATACATAACAAATATTGGAAAATGAATTGAAGGAATACAAATATAAAGATACAACCCTTTGTAGCTTTGAACTCCTCCAATGGTTTCTCCAACTTTCTTTGATATGATCTCCTTTGTTGTTATGGAATTGTTTTCCGAAATGAGCCAAAACTAGATAAAAGAAAGAAAACGGAAGGAAAGAGGAAAAAACTTGCAAGGGAGAGGGAGAGAGATATTATGGTGATGGAAGTGAGTGAGGGATCTTGTCATAGACAAAAATAAAATATCCCAAAATATCTACCAATTAACTAATCAAAAATAATGCAAAAGCTATCACTTAACTAAGAAGTAAGCTTAGTTAAGTTTATAAAAATACAAGAAAAATCTAACTTTGACCAAAGAAAGATAAATTTCACTGCAAGTCCTCCAACTTTCTGGCTTGTGCACTTTGGTCCCCAACTTCACAATTTTGTACGCTTTTAAGTCCTTTTTTCTTCCTTTTTGCTTCGTTCTCTTTCTTGTCGGGGTTTCTGCCTAAAAAAGTGAAAATTAACAATTATGAATAGAAATCCACTCAATTTCAATTATAATTAGCTCCGAAAAGTGTCTAATAAGTGTGTAAAAACACACTTATGAGTATTGTTGACCTACTTATTGGTTTTAGGTTATACCTATTATAAACCTATATATATATGAGCCCCTTTGCTTGGTTGTATGCATATATTATTTTGCTCCTTCCTTGAGAAAAAAACCATTTGCTTCTTTTCTCTATGATTCTCTTTCATCGTTTCTCTTCTTCCTTACTACCTTCGTGGTTGACTGCTTGGCTGCAAATAATGCCTTCATCTCTGTGTCCTTTGTGGGTACATCAAAGAGCAACCAAAGTTGGGGAATAACTATAGGATATGGGGAATAAGGTGTTTGATTGTTGGATTTAAACTGAGCTCGAAAAGCTTTTGGTGATTAAATCTTTCACTACAATCTGGTATCAGAGCCATAAGGAGGTCGATTCCTGCTCCAGATCGATAAAATCCATCCAAAATCTGCAAAAATCGAGAAATAATGACGCTCTCCAAAAAATCTTCCAAATATGGACCTTTAAAGCATGATTCCGGCCAAACCACAAACCTTCTAGATGAACGGAGAGAAAATCCTTGATCTAAAGGTGGATGAGCACCTAGGTGTGGTGCATGTACTGCAACTACATGTGGATGCATTTTTGGAGTTGCTTTCTTTAGACAGATTATTTGTTTTGTCATACTGAATGTTTTGATATTGTTACTTTTCTGTTTTGGGAAATATGGCTTATTTAGGACGATTTTACCCCTGGATGCTTGGCTTATGATTATTAGTCAATCAAGATGGTACATTTACTGAAACTTTAGGACAAATAGTGGTGGCCTTAAAGAAGTAGATTCACGTATCTCAATATTCATGAACCTTTAGACGTGGTCTGCTCTGGTAAATTGGTTTACCCCGATCAAATTTCAGCATTAGCACGTCATCGTGTATGGGTAACAATAGGATTGGGGTTACCGTGTGGGGTAGCCATTACTTGTGCTAGAAATTAGGAACTACTTGCTCTTATATGGTTGGAGTATTTATTTGATAAAATCATCTTATTGTTTTTGTGATATATTTGCCGTTTATGTCATAGTGTAATAATTGCATTGTGTGTAAAACTGTTTGGTTGTCATACCTGCTTGTTACATTGTTAAATTCTATTAGAATATCTAGACCTTACCTGTTTGATCATTCCCTTGATAATGAGATCATGAATCTCACGAAATCCTAGGGATATAGAACGGTTTTTATGGTCTTCGACTCTTACTACTTTGTATGTCTTAATTGTCATTCTATGCATTTTTTATCGATTCATCAAAATTACAACTCACAATTTTGATTTGAGAATTTTTAACAAAAAAATGTGATTTTTCCATCTGACAATAAAAAATGAGAGATATTTTGGTTCAACAAAAAGTTTCAAAATCCATTAAAGGCAATTTTTCTGATGATTTTTCAAAAGAACAAAAAGAAGAAGGTGATGAGCTTGCTTACACTTCAATCATTTTACACTTGTCGGATGCTAATTTGAGAAAATTAGGTAAACTTAAAACCTTAAAGAACTTTGGAAAAAATTGAAGAACTTGTATTTGCTCAAATATAATATGAACAAGCTTTACTTACTTCAATGTTTTTTCATTTTTAAAATGGATCCTTAAAAGGATCTTGACGACAATTTAGATTTGTTTAAAAAAGTCGTTCAAGATTTTGTTAACTGTGAAAAGACTGTGTCTGGAACCTACATAAATATAATTTTGCTTAATTTCATGCCTGGTATTTATAAGGAAGTTAAAAATGCGATTAAGTATGGTAAGGACACTTTGACACTTGAAATTGTCATTGATTCTCCTAGAAGTAAAGAGATGGAGATTAAAATTGAAAAACATGACAAGAAAGGTGGTGAGATTCACCTGGTGAAGGTTAGAACTCAGTTTAAGCAAAACAGTTATGATGGATTCTAAAGTAGTGGGGAGTCAAGTAGTAATGGAGGTAGAAAGAAGGACAATTTTTCTCTAGATCAAAATCTAGGACCAAGGTTAAAAAATGCTATAGTTGTGCGAACATGGGTCATTTTTTAAATGATTGTTGTAAAGAGAATGGTAAGCTAAAGGGTAAAGAGAGAGATGACATAAATGTGTTGTCTTGTGGTTCCAATGTTGATGATGGTGAAGTTTATATGATTACGAGTCTTGTTGCTTGTACTGCTGAATTGAATCTAACATCTAACTATTAATTCCCATTTGCAAGAGTGGATACTTGATTTTGATGTATACTTTCATGTGACATCTGAAAAGAATTGGTTTGAAAACTTGCATGAATCTAATGATGGACATGTAGTGATGTGTGACAATTTTACTTATACTGTTGCTGGGATTGGTGATATTACTTTGAAGTTTGACACTAGTTTGTGTAAACTTTCAAAAGATGTTAGATAGATTCTGAATTTTGTAGAAATTTAATTTCAGTAAGAAGACTTGAGAAAGCTGACTTCACTTGTTTTGAAAATGATTAAGGGTGCACTTGTTTCCAATAAGGGAACAAGAAAAAATAATATTTATATCACTATTAGAGAAGTGATAAGAGGTTTAGATTCATCTGTCTCTTCTACCAATGTTGTCTCTTCTACTAAGGCTGATTACACACAAAGATGGTACAATAAACTTGCATGGGGCTTAAACTTCTTAATGAACAAGGTGTATTTGGTAATAATTGTGTATTTGATTTATCATTTTGTGATTAATGTGTGCTGGTTAAGCATCATAAAACTTCTTTTTCTAAGGGTATTCACAAAACTAAAGGCATACTTGCATATTTGCATTCAGACTTGTGGGATCCTGCTAGTAATCCCATCTTTGGTAGAAATATGTACTTCTTGTCTATTATTAATGATTGCACAAGAAAGGTGTGAGTTTATCTTTCAAAAGATAAGTTTGGTATTTTTCATAATTTTAATAATTGGAAAAGATAAGTTCATAATCAAATTGATAAAAGGATTAAGTTTTTGATAACTAATAATGGCCTAGAGTTTTGTAATACTGAATTTCATAATATGTGCAAAGAGAATGGAATAATAAGGAATAAGACAGTTTCTCGCATTCCTAAGCAAAATGGGGTAGTGGAAATGATGAATAGAACTATACTTGATAAAGTGCGATGTATGTTGTTAAGTTTTAGTATCCCAAAGTCATTTTGGAGCGCAACTGTTATGATTGCTTATTATTTGATTAATTTGACTCTATCTGCTGCATTGAATGGTAATACTCCTCATGAATGCATTGAATGTTGCATTAGAACTTTTGGCTGTGCTCATCAAAGTGAGGGAAAATTCAACCTAGAGCTAGAAAATATATATTTTTTAGGTTACCTTGAAAGTGTCAAAGGGTACATGTTATGAGATAGAAGCTAAAATTGATTAAGATCATTGTGAATAGAGATGTTACGTTTAACGAAGGTGATATGCCTTGTCTTAAGACTGAATCTGACCATGTGAGTGAAGAACATCAAGGTGAAAAGAGAAATTAGTTGGAGTTGGAGTTAGTAAAACTTAGCACATGTCACTGCCACCTCTAATGAGGTGGAGACATAAGTTCAACAACCTAAAGTGGAAAATGGAGAGGAAGTATTGATAAAAGAGCATTCCGAGGAAGAAAACCCATTAGTAGATTATAATTAAGCTATGGATAAAGAGAGAAGATAAATAAGGGAGCCTAGAAGATTCGAGAATCTAAGTTAGCTTTTGTTCACACTAGCTATGAGGAGCTAGCTAATAGGAAGCCAAAAATCTTTGGGACGATGAAGAGTGAACAATCTCAAGAGTGGTTTAAGACAATGAGAGAGGAAATAAGTTCATTAGAAAAGAATCAAACTCGGTAGTTTGTACCTAGACCTAAGAACAAATCAATTGTTAATTGTAAGAGGATTTTCAAGGTTAAGGAGGGTACTAGTGCATCTGAACCCTTAAGATTTAAAGTTAGGTTGGTGGCTAAGAGATACTCACAAAAGGAAGGTATTGATTATAAAGAAAAAATTTCACCAGTTGTTAAGTACACCGCTATTAGCGTCATACTTGCGTTAGTTGCACATTTTGGCCAGGTGCTTGAACAACTTGATGTAAAAACTGCTTTTTACATGGTGAACTTGATCATGTGTGTTTTCTTCAAAGGTCTTTATATGGCCTAAAGCAAGATGATGCTAAGAATGACTATGTGTTTTTATTTCTTTATGTAGATGACATGCTCTTAGTTGGTTCACTACCTTAGTGGATAACCAAGATAAAATTAATATTGAATGACGATTTTGACATAAAAGATCTAGGTAAAGTTAAGAGAATTTTAAGTATGGAAATTGAAAGAGATAGATAAAATTCTGCATTGTTTTTGCATCAGTCTTCTTATATTTCAAAGGTATTGAAAATATTTGGCATATATGATTACAAACCTGTTACATTACCTTTAGCTAATCATTTTGTGTTATCTATAGATCTGACTCCATGCAATGAAAAAAATAGAATACATGAGTAAGATTCCATATTCTAATGTAATTGGATCTATTATGTATTTAATGGTTTGCACTAGACTGAATTTTGCTTATGCTGTTAGTACACTTAGTAGGTGCATCTAGTCTAAGTCTCGAGATTGGGAAGCCTTAAAGTGGTTGTTAAAGTATTTGAAGGAGACTAGTGATGTTGGTCTAAAGTTTGGTGTTTGCAAAGGTGCGAAACTAAAAAGGTTTGCTTATGCGGATTATGTGATGGATAGAGATAATAGGAAATCGACTTCCTCCTATTTGTCTACTTTGTCTAACTTTGCATTAGTTGGAAATCAATTACAACACATAGTTGTACTATCAATGACAGAATCAGAATATATTGCTACCACTGAAGCAATTAAAGAGGCTTTATGGCTTAAAGGTTTGCTCCATGAATTTTGTGTTTTATTCTCATCCCACCAAGATTGGATGTTGGAAAATCCATGCCTCAAAACAACCCTAAAACACTTTTGAAGATAATTAGTCATGGTTTCTTACAAGGCAGCCTTTATCCTAGGTGGAGGACCATATATGAAAGACCAAATTGGCGTAACCCCATGATTGTTTGTCTTTGAAGGAGGAATGTTAACTAGAGCCAATGCAGATGGAATAGTTGAGACTTCTTGATTGATCTCTTAAATGATAGATCTCACGGTCTCATAATTCATTTCATCTTCATTATTGAAATTGTCTATGTTAAACGCCAAAGTACCTTCATTAATGGTGCTCAGGTATTTGCAAGAAGGGCCATGAAAATCATACTTACTAAGTGCATCGATTCTCCCATCATTCTTGAAATTCAGTCCTTTAGGAACGCTTGGAAAACCTACAAATAAAAGAAAAAATGAAAGATCATTTTTAAAAAAAGATAGACAAAGGTGAATAAAGAACATACCCACATTTCATGTTTTAGGCGAGATGTCTAAAAATTCGCTATCTGATGATGTATCTTGGAGACTAATGTTAATGTTAGAAGTTTCGAGATCACATTTTGAAGGATTTGGAATAGCTTGAGCTGGCCTTGGTCGTACTGATCACTTCATTTTATATATTCGGGAAAGATGAGCCTAGTATTGAGGTTTATTACTTGAGATCAAAAATGCTTTAGATATCTTATCAGTAGGCTCAGAGGTGGAACAAACATTGTTGAAGGAACTGTAATTTTAATTTTTTTAATACCTCTTTCATTTTGAAGGTTTGGTTTTCTCTTTCAAGAAGTCTCTTCAAAAATGACATTTGGAGAGTTTAACCCTTTGGGTACGACCCAGTTTGTTTTCCTCGAAGCTAGATCAAGAACAGAGTCACGACTCTCACTAGAAGATAAAACCAGCACATGAACCTTGGTCAGGTTTGGCAGTACTTTGTTATTCTACCAATCTTAATACTCCGCATCAACTTCTTGACGTGTATCATTCTTATACTGCGAAATATGAAATATAGATCCACTTATTGTCCAAGTCAAGGATAACCAGACACGATACATGTCGACTGCATTGGGAATAATATCCAACTTTCTTGGTGAACCAGGAAGTTTCTACTTTTATTTATTTAATTCCACCATTTTGAGTAACTAAGTATTTTTAGTGTTGCGATTACAAGGAAACTTATACCATGAACTTTTGATTATTTTTGATATTCAAAGCACGTTTTCAATTCTTGAATGATTGATATGGATTTAATTTTCTCTACAATTATATGTGCAATAGTTGTATGAATATTGTGATTTGTTGTCCTTTCAAAAATGTAAAATAAATTAGACATTGTGTCAACTATCGTAAAGTTCGATAGGGGATAGAAATATATCGTTGTACTTCACGTGATCTTTAAGTATTCATAATTCTTTAATACATTTGTATATGTTTGCATCCGTTATAAAAATATAATCAGATCACATGTTGAATAAGTTCTACTCGAGAGAGATTGTTAAACAAATTTGGAATATTGGTGTTTATAATTGAATCGTGTTGTCAAATTTATAAGTTTCGGGGTTAAAGCGGATTGATATAAGAGGTTTTAGGATCCTAGTACGCTTTTCATCATCATATTTTTATAAAACTTGCATTTATTTAGTTAAATTAACTCTTGCATTCATAAGTAAATTATTTAATTTATAGGAAAAATCACAAATTTCAATTGTTTCGGGATAAGTTAATTCAAATTTAAACTAGTACAATCTTTGCTGGAACGATAATTGGACTCAAAATCTATTTTACTACTTGTTAACGAACCATGTACTTGCGGTATTTCAAACGAAAAAAATATTTTGTGACAATATCCACATTTTTCAGTTTTTATTTCTAACCGTTACATTTCCAAAATTGAAATAACCTGATTTCAATTATCCCTAAATCAATGTACACTTGGTGGAAAGCTACAAATAGTTTTCCAATATCTTTCTAAAGACGATATTGTGTGTTTTCTCTCCTTCTTGATGTCCCAAATAAATTTGTTACACTATACATTTGTAACATTCTGGTGTGTATCTAATATTCCGAAGTATATTTGTAACACAATAAAATGAGAGTATGATTTACGATCAATTCAAAATTATTAGGTGAATTAGTTTTGTAAATTTTTTAACATTTAGATTAATAGCCTAGTGGTGATGCTTGCTCTCTTGTTGACAACAGATAGCTTGGTCTTGATAGACTAAGGCATGATGCCATCCACCAATCTAGCAAGACTGACGTAAAGTTGGATATTGTGAATGCCCCCACAATGTATATATTAACAACCTTCCCTTCTCCCTACCAGATAAGTTTTTAGATATACTATGAAAGCCTCTTGTAGAGTCTACTGTGACTCAAACGAGAGAAGAAGAAAGTGTGTTTTGTCGTTACAAATTTACACTTAAAAGCAACTTTTCTGGTACAATAAAATAAAAGTCATTCGAACCTCAGCCCTTTGATCTACTGCAAATGTTGAATATAGTTGACATTCTTACTTTCAGTTTTTTGTTTTAATAGGCTAGATATTTTGTATCTTAAGTCTTAAGTTTAAGTGTTCAAATTGATAACTTAAACCTTTGCAAAAGTTATCATAGTTAGATCTTTTTTATGACGGTTTGTTAGTTTAAGGAGGTGGAAAACATGTCTATGTAATCCTATAAATACCTCAAGTATTGTATGAAAATATATGCTTCAATCTTCCTTCTTATTACTTCCAGAAAATCAGAGAAAAACAAGTTAAAAACCTTAGGCGAGAAACAGAGAAAAAAATAGAGCATGGCAGTAGCAATCCCAGTAGCTTTTTAGGCATATAAGGTGAGTTGAGTGAAAATACGGTAACTTGAGTGCATATACGGTAAGCACCCTGTTTCACTGTAAAATAGAGTTTCCTTTGTCAAAACTGGTGTGTTCCTTGCATATACGGTAAGCCAAGTGTATATCCGGTAGTTTGATTGTAAATCCGGTAAGTTGAACTAAATGTTTAGGAGTGTTAAAACCGGTTAGATTAAATTGAATCCAGTGAGGTCCACTCTTTGATTCACAAACTTCAACATGGCATCAGAGCTGTATTGATCTTAGAAAGGGATTCTGAAGAAGGGAAGAAGAAGAAGAAAGGAAGAAGCTCATAAAGAAACCATCAGCAAAGATTGACAGAAAGAAATGGCTTCAACAGGATTTTCAGCACCACTACCATCTACCTTCAATGGAGAAAACTACAACTTTTGGGCTGCAAAAATGAAAGCTTATGATCTATGGGAGATCACTGATACTGGAGAAGAACCAGCTCCTTTGAGGGCTAATCCAACAGTGGCTCAAATAAAGCAGCACAGTGAAGATGCAGCAAAGAAGTTTAAAGCTCTATCTTGTATTCAGTCAGCCGTTTCAGATGCAATATTCACAAGAATCATGACTTGTGAAACTGCAAAAGAAGCCTGGGATTTTCTGAAAGAAGAATATCACGGTAATGAAAAAACGAGACAGATGCAAGTCCTTAATCTGAGAAGAGAGTTTGAAAACTTAAAGATGAAGGTGACTGAAGTTGTCAAAGATTTTTCAGACAGGATGATGAAGATTGTAAATCAAATCAGACTTCTGGGGGATGATTTACCAAATAAAAAAGTGGTGGAAAAGGTTTTAATTAGCCTACCTGAAAAGTTTGAATCCAAGATATCTTCATTAGAGGATTCTAGAGACATGTCAACAATGACCTTGGCTGAATTGGTGAATGCTTTACAGGCAACTGAACAAAGAAGGCTAATGAGGCAGGAGGAACAATCAGAAGATGCCTTGTTTGCTAAAGGAAAATTCAAAGCTCAAAAGAACTTTGGAGTAAAAAAACCTGAGGTTCAGAAAAGGGATCCTGAAGGCAGCAGCAGGAAACAAAACAAAGAGGATAAGTTTGCACCTTGTCCTCATTGTAAATTAAAAGGCCATTATCCAAAATTTTGCTGGTATAGGCCTGGAGTTCAATGTAGAAGTTGCAAACAATTTGGTTATGTTGAGATGGTGTGCAAAAACAAAAGAAGGAATCAACCACATCAGCAAGCAAATATGGCAGAAAGACAGGAAGAAAGGCTAGAAGAGCATCTATTCTGTGCTATTAAGGCTTGTAGCAAGGCTGAAACTTGGTTATTGGATAGTGGCTGCACTCATCACATGACTGCTGACTCAAGCATCTTTGTGGAACTAAACAAAGCCTACAGATCCAAAGTCAAAGTGGGAAATGTTGACTTTTTAGAAGTAAAAGGCAGTGGAGTGATTCCTGTCCAGACTTCGACAGGTATTAAACACATTCCTGATGTTTTATATGTGCCTGAAATAGATCAAAATCTAATAAGTGTAGGACAATTGTTAGAGAAAAAACATTCTTTAATGTTTAAAGAAAATGCCTGCACTATATTAGATGAAGATGGAAAGGAATTGATGACAGTTCAAATAAAAGATAGGAGCTTTCCTATAAATTGGAGAAATGTCACTAGAAAAGCATGTTTAGTTGAAGAAAGTAAAACTACTTTGTGGCATAAACGATTTGGTCATGCTAGTCATACTTCACTTAAGCAAATGTATGATTTTAATCTTGTTGAAAGCATGCCTAAAATCAATGATGAAAGCTGTGTTTGTGATGTCTGTCAACTTGGAAAGCAAACCAGATTGCCTTTTCCAAAGAATCAGTCAAGAAGGGCTGTTGATAAACTTGAGTTGATACACTCAGATGTATGTGGTCCAATGAAAGTGACTACATTAAATGGCAGCAGATATTTCATCCTCTTCATTGATGACTTAACAAGAATATGTTGGGTCTATTTCTTGAAAGCAAAGTCTGATGTTGCAAGTGTGTTTCAAATATTCAAGAAAATAGTGGAGAATGAAAGTGGCTACAAGATAAAAACCATCAGAACTGACAATGGCACTGAGTACAGCTGCAGGCAGTTTGATGATTTTTGTAGAACTGAAGGTGTCAAGCATTAGTTAACTATTCCCTATAGTTCTCAACAGAATGGAGTCAGTGAGAGGAAAAATTGGACAGTTATGCAAATGGCTAGATGCTTGTTGATTGAGAAGAAAGTTCCAAAAGAATTTTGGGCTGAGGCAGTTAACACTGCTGTTTACCTTCTCAACCGTTTGCTATCAAGAGCTTTGGAGAAGAAAACCTCATATGAAGCTTGGCACGATGTCAAACCTGATATCTCACACTTGAAAGTGTTTGGGAGTGTTTGTTACACTCATATTCCTGATGCAAAAAGGGATAAATTGAGTGAAAAGGCTGAAGTTGGAATACTTATTGGTTACTGCAATAATGCTAAAGGATATAGAGTGTTTTATCCACAAACCAGAAAAGTAACTTCCAACAAAGACATCAAGGTTGATGAAAATGCTACATGGAACTGGGATGCAAGTTCAGTAGTTAAAGAAAAGGCCAATGATGAAATTCCTCAGATCAGAAATGAAGAAAGTGATGAGGAAGAACTGGAACCTGATATCAATGATATTGACTCAGAAACAGAAGAAGATAGGGTGAGAATGAGACCTCTAGCAGACATTTATGCAAGGTGTAATGCTGCTATAGTTGAACCAGTAAGCTTTGATGAAGCTTCAAAATCACCTGATTGGATGAAAGCAATGGAGGAAGAGATCAATATGATTGAAAAAAATAAAACATGGGAGCTAGCTGAAAGACCACTGGACAAGAAAATCATTGGAGTAAAATGGGTGTATAGGACTAAGTTAAATCTAGATGGTTCAGTTAACAAACTGAAAGCAAGGCTAGTTGTCAAAGGATATGCTCAAAAATTTGGAGTGGACTATACAGATACCTTTGCTCCAGTTGCAAGGTATGAAACAATCAGATTGCTTATGGCAATTACAGTTCAAAATGGTTGGAAAATCTATCAGTTAGATGTCAAATCAGCCTTCCTAAATGGCTATCTAAATGAGGAGATTTTCATAGAACAACCTGAAGGTTTTCAAACAGATGACAATGAGGATAAAGTATATCTTTTAAAGAAAACCTTGTATAGATTGAAACAGGCTCCAAGAGCTTGGTATAGTCGAATAGATGATCACCTTGGTTATCTTGGTTTTACAAAAAGTTTAAATGAACAAACTCTCTATGTAAAACAAGTGAAAGCAGAAATGGTTATCATATCACTTTATGTTGATGATCTCTTGATCACTGACAGTAGCAAAAGATCAATTGGAGAAGTGATTAATAAATTGAAGAAAGCTTTTGAGATGACTGATTTAGGTAAAATGCATTATTTTCTTGGAATGGAGATTTGTCAAGATCAGCAGGAGATTTTTATCAGTCAAAAGAAGTTTGCAAATGATGTACTAAGGCGATTCAACATGGAAAATCGCAAACACAAGATCTCCATTAGTTCAAAATGAAAAGTTGTTGAAAGAAGATGGAGCCAAGCGAGGTTGATGCAAAGATTTACGAAGTTTGATTTGGTTGTTTATTGTATTTAATGACCACGGACACGACATGACCTATGCTGTAAATCTATTGTCAAGATTTAGACAAGAGCCTAGTAAATTGCATTTTCAAGCTGCAAAAAGAGTCTTGAGATATATCAAAGGGACCGATGAAATGGGAATTTGGTTCAAAAAGTCAGAATTATGTAAACTGACTGGCTACACTGATAGTGATTGGGCTGGAAGTTTTGAAGACATAAAGAATACTTCTGGCTACATATTTTATGTTGGTTCAAGTATCATATGTTGGAATTCAATGAAACAGAAAACCGTGGCACAATCTACAGCTGAAGCTGAATACATAGCTGCTTCAGAAGCCAAGAATCAAGCAATTTGGCTAAGAAAGATTTTAGAAGATTTGAAGTTCAAACAAGAAGAAGCCACCGTTATCTATTGTGATAATCAATCCACAGTTGCAATGGTGAAAAATCCAGTCTTCCATGGTAGAACCAAACATATCAAGATCAAGTACCATTCAATCAGAGAAGCTCAAGAACAAAATGAGATAAAGCTGGTACATTGCAAAACTGATGATCAATTAGCTGATATTCTGACAAAATCCTTAGGGAAAATGAAGTTTGAAACATTAAGATATAATCTTGGTGTTTCCAGTAAAAATGTCAAGGAGGAATGTTGAATATAGTTGACATTCTTACTTTCAATTTTTTGTTTTAGTAGGCTAGATATTTTGTATCTTAAGTCTTAAGTTTAAGTGTTCAAATTGATAACTTAAACCTTTGTAAAAGTTATCATAGTTAGATCTTTTTTATGACGGTTTGTTAGTTTAAGGAGGTTGAAAACATGTCTATGTAATCCTATAAATACCTCAAGTATTGTATGAAAATATATGCTTCAATCTTCCTTCTTATTACTTCCAGAAAATCAGAGAAAAACAAGTTAAAAACCTTAGGCGAGAAACAGAGGAAAAAACAGAGCATGATAGTAGCAATCCCGGTAGCTTTTTAGGCATATACGGTGAGTTGAGTGAAAATATAGTAACTTGAGTGCATATACGGTAAGCACCCTGTTTCACTGTAAAATAGAGTTTCCTTTGTTAAAACCGGTATGTTCCTTGCATATACGGTAAGCCAAGTGTATATCCGGTAGTTTGATTGTAAATCCGGTAAGTTGAACTAAATGTTTAGGAGTGTTAAAATCGGTTAGATTAAATTGAATCCAGTGAGTTCCACTCTTTGATTCACAAACTTCAACAGCAAAAGATCTCAGCCTTTGGTGAGGAGTATATAGTACTCACCAATAGAGATAACTCATTTTCGCATGAATTTTTACTTTGCACAGCCATAAAGAAGCTATCAATCACTCTTTTGGTTCTTTTTAATTTCTGACTGAAGTTTCATCCTCCTGAGTGAAGATTATAGTGAGATTAGTGTGTAGTCAGTAGCACTTTACAGTTCGTTGATAAGCTTAGTGTGTATTGCACACAAGGGGGACGTTTTTGTCGAGGCAGGTCTGGAATCATTTATCCTTGTGGACACCGTGCAGTGTATTTCTCTTAACTCATTTGGTAACTCCAATTTTTGAGGTAATAGTGCAAAGGGAGTATTAATCCACCTCAGTGGAGCTCCAGCGGTTAACGTGTCACTTACTTTTTTTTCCGATTTGTTCTTTTCGATTTATTTACCATCTGTTCGTGATATTGCCTTGTGCTTGAGCTGATTGTGGTGCTAGGTAGATTAACACCTCCCCTTCTCTCTCCCTCCCAAATATTTGACCTGCTTGGGTATAAATTTATGGTGTTGGGAATTTGTTAACATTTCAATCAACAAAATTTGATTTAAGAGTGATTTAAATATTAGTAAATTTAGACGTGATGATTAAGAAATCTTTTTTTTTTAATTTTATAATGTGAAAAATTTGTTCCCATAATTAGGAAATTTTAAAACTTTAGTTTATGGTAACTATGATGAGAATTAGAATGTTGGTAACAATTATCTCCATCTTGATAGTGTCACGTGTGATTATTTTAAATTGTGTTATGTTTCATTCTTATTGGCTTGTTAGTTCTACTTTTTTAATGTGTCTCCTTTTCTCATGATGCAGGGAGGAGAGTTTATCAA
The DNA here is from genome assembly GCA_035079005.1 of Fraxinus americana. Classification (NCBI taxonomy): domain Eukaryota; kingdom Viridiplantae; phylum Streptophyta; class Magnoliopsida; order Lamiales; family Oleaceae; genus Fraxinus; species Fraxinus americana. The sequence continues at coordinate 32,229 of JAVHZT010000033.1, forward strand.
TAGTTAATATCCTCTTACAGGTAATGTTATTCCGAAGAAAATGTTATCAGTAAGTGTTGTAACTGTTGGATATTGAACTAACAAGAGGAGAAGAAATTCGAAATTTTCACATCTATATTCATGATTTTTACAAGGCTCAATATATAGCCAAAGCATAATTCAAAATAGACACATCTAATCACCTTTTGTACCTACTACTACATTGTCATACTAGACAATACACAACTTGTAGTAGCTCACAAATAGCTTAACTTTACATCATATCATAGTGTTAAGCTCTAACCAAAATATGTAACTAAATGATAACCAAAATACAATTGTTTAAAGACAACAAAAGTGTCACATAACTCGATTACTTCAACACTCCTCCTTGACACTTTTGTTGGAAACACAAAGACATTTTCTTAGTGTTTCAAACCTTTCCTTAGGTAATGCCTTAGTTAAAATGTCGGCATACTGATCAGCAGAACAACAATGCATCAGCTTTACTTCAAGTTGTTCTTGAGCTTCTCTAATTGCATGATACTTGATCTTGATGTGTTTTGTTCTACCATGAAACACTGGATTCTTAACCATAGCAATAGCTGACTGATTGTCGCAATAAATCACTGTTGCTTCAGATTGTTTGTAGTTAAGATCCTCCATGACTTTTCTTAACCAGATAGCTTGATTTGTTGCTTCAGAGGCTGCAATATACTCTGCCTCTGCAGTTGATTGAGCAACTATTTTTTTCTTCATTGAGTTCCAACAGATAATACTTGAACCCAAGTAGAAAATATATCCTGAGGTGCTCTTCATATCATCCATTGAACCTGCCCAATCACTGTCCGTGTATCCAGTTAAATCCAGCTTTTCTGATCTTTTGAACCAGATTCCCATTTCAGCATTTCCTTTGATATATCTAAGAACTCTCTTTACAGCTTGGAAATGCATTTCAGTTGGTTCTTGTCTAAATCTGGAGAGCAGATTTGCAGCAAAGGTAATATCAGGTCTTGTAATGGTTAAATACAAGAGACTTCCTACCAAGCTTCTATAAATCTTTTCATCAGTTTTCCTGCCTCCATCATCCTTAATCAACTTTAGATTTTGCATCAAAGGAGTGCTCACTGATTTGCAATTCTCCATGCTAAATTTCTTTAGCATCTCCTTGACATATCTCTTTTGACAGATGAAGATCCCTTCTCTTGACTGACTTATTTCCATGCTGAGGAAATAATGCATTTTTCCAAGATCAGTCATCTCAAATGCTTGCTTCATATCCTCTTTCACTTGCTCAATCAGCTCTTGACTGCTGCCGGTTATTAACAGATCATCAACATACAGAGAAATGACAGTCACTTCTTTCTCCAAATGCTTGATGTACAGTATTTGCTCATTGACACTTTTATTGAAACCGAGGCTGCACAAGTGTTCATCAATTATGCTATACCATGCCCTTGGAGCTTGCTTCAAGCCATACAAAGCCTTCTTCAACAAATAAACTTTATCCTCTGCTCCAGTCACTAGAAAACCCTCAGGTTGATCAACAAAGATTTCTTCAGTTAAGTAGCCATTTAGGAAGGCTGACTTAACATCCAGCTGATGAATTTTCCAATCTCCTTGAGCAGCTATAGCAAACAGTAGTCTGATAGTTTCATATCTTGCTACTGGTGTAAAAGTGTCTGTGTAGTCAATCCCAAGTTGTTGAGCATATCCTTTCACAACTCGCCTGGCCTTTAGCTTGTTAATTGAACCATCAGGATTCAATTTGGTCTTGTACATCCACTTGACTCCAATCACATTCTTACTTTTTGGCCTATCAACTAGCACCCAGGTTTCATTCTTTTCAATCATGTTTAGCTCCTCCTTCATTGCAGACATCCAATCCTTAGATTTCTCAGTTCTGCAAAGTTTGAGGGCTCAAGTTGAGCTGAATTGCACCTGGCATATACATCGGCTAGTGGTCTAGTCCTCAGTACTTCATTTTCTGAATCTGAATCACTTTCAGATTCAGCTTCTACTTCCAATCCATCCTCTTCTTCATTATCAGCATCCTCATTTTGAGGAATCAGTCTTGGGGTCTCAGTTCTGTTCTCAGAATTTGATTCCCAATTCCATGAGGCTTCTTCATCAACCTTGATATCTCTGCTGGAGATTATCTTCTTGCTATGAGGATTGAACACCCTATAGCCTTTGGCATCACTGCAATAGCCAATTAGTACTCCAACCTCAGCTTTTTGGCTCAACTTATCCCTTTTCACATCAGGTATATGAGTATAGCAAATACTCCCAAAAACCTTCAGATGAGAGACATCTGGTTTCAATCCATACCAGGCCTCATATGATGTCTTTTTATCCAATGATTTAGTAGGTAACCTATTGAGTAAATAGACTGAAGTATTTACAACCTTAGCCCAAAATTCTTTAGGCACCTTCTTCTCCAACATAAGACACCTAGCCATCTCCATGACTGTTCTATTCTTCCTTTCACAAACACCATTTTGCTGGGGAGAATATGGAATAGTTAGCTGATGTTGTATTCCCATGTCTGCACAGAACTTGTCAAACTGATTACAGCAATACTCAGTTCCATTATCTGATCTGATGGCCTTTAGTTTACAGTTGCTCTCATTTTCAACTAGGTTCTTAAACCTTTGAAACACAGCAGCAACCTCAGACTTCTGCCTCAGAAAGTATACACAGCACATCCTGGTTAAATTATCAATAAACAGAACAAAATACTTGCTGCCACTCAAAGTAGGAGTTCTCATTGGACCATACACATCAGAATGGAAAAGCTGCAATTTTTCTGTAGTCCTTCTAGACTGATTTACAGGAAATGGCAACCTAGTTTGCTTTCCCAATTGACAGATTTCACACACACAACCATCACCTTTGCTGATTTCAGTCAAGTTTTCAACAAGCTTTAAATCATGTAATTGTCTAAGTGATGTGTAATTAGCATGCCCAAATCTTTTATGCCATAGTGAAGACTCAATGATAGTACTTGTAAGTGCCTGATCACCTACAGTTTTCCATTCTAAAGGGAAACTTCTATTCCTCATACCAATGGTCATCACTTCTTGATTTTTTGAATCAAATATAGTGCATCTTTTGTCTTTAAATACCAAAGTATAATCTTTTTCAATCAATTGACCAACACTTATCAAATTTTGATCAATATCAGGAACATATAAAACATCATAAATATACTTGGTACCTGTTGCGGTTTGCACTGATATTTCACCAACTCCTTTCACTTCTACAAACTCTCCGTTCCCAACTTTAACCCTTGATCTGTAGTTATCGTCAAGCTTTACAAATATGCCAGAATTAGAGGTCATATGGTGAGTACATCCACTGTCCAATAGCCACATCTCAACACTGCTACAGACTCCATTTACTGATGTGAACAAGTGCTCCTCCTGCTTATGATTTTCTACCATCTGAGCCTGTTGAGTTTCATGCTTCTCCTTCTGATTTTTGCACACTTTTTGAACATGTCCAAATTGTTAACATGCTCTACGTTGGACTCCAGGCCTGTACCAACACCATTTAGGAGAATGGCCTGTTTTCTTGCAATGAGGACAGGGAGGATAGCTTTCATTCTTTCCAGAAGTTTTGCTGCTTTTTCCCTTTTTATTTTCAAATTGTTGCCTCTTCACAACAACACTTGGTTGAGCTTTATACTTTCCCTTGGCAAATAAAGCTCCTTCTACTTGTTCTTCTTGTCTAAATAACCTCCTTTGCTCTATTGCTTGCAAGGCATTTATGAGCTCAGATAAGGTAATGACAGAAAAGTCTCTAGAGTCTTCAAGTGAAGAGATTTTTGCTTCAAATTTTTCGGGTAAACTAATAAGTACTTTTTCAACCACACGCTTATCAGGTAACTCATCCCCTAGCAACCTTATTTTATTCACCACCTTCATCAATCTATTAGAGTAATCTTTTACAGATTCAGTCTCCTTCATTTTTAGTGACTCATATTCCCTCCTGAGATTGAGTACTTGCATTTACCTCGTCCTTTCATTTTCCCTTAATTCTTCAAGCAATCTATCCCAAGCCTCTTTTGCTATTTCACAGGTAATGATCCTGGTGAAGATTGAGTTAGAAACGGCAGATTGAATGCAGGATAAAGCCTTAAACTTTTTTGCAACCTCCTCACTATGCTGCTTCAGTTGAGCTATAGTAGGATTTGCTCTGAGTGGTGGTGGTTATGCTCCAGATTCTGTGATTTCCCACAGATCATAGACTTTCAAATAAGCCTTCAGTTTGGCAGCCCAAAAATCGAAATTTTCTCCATTGAAGGCTGAAGGAAGGGGTGCTGAAAAACCAGTTGAAGCCATCACTCACACTCGTTTGGTTGGTGAAGGTTTCTTACTTGTTTTCTCTCAAGAATCGCTCAGAAAGAAGGAAAAACAGAGAAGATGAACTTACCAGGTTCGCAAGAAGCTTACCGGATTTGCAAGAGATTCACCGGATTCGCAAGAGACTTACCGGGTTTGACACTACTCACCGTATTTTGAAAATACCGAATTTGCAATGAAGTTACCGATTTTGACACTACTTACCGGGTTTTCAACAAATAACCGGATTTCACACTTACCGAATTTGCACTCTCCTTACCGTATATGCACTGCCCTCACCGTATATGCAGCACGCTACCGTTTTTTCTCTCTTTTCCTCTGTTTTTCACAGCGATTTTCTCCCTTCTTTAATCCTTCAAAGATCGATTTTTTTAGGCTCTGATACCACTGTTAGATATTGAACTAACAAGAGGAGAAGAAATTCGAAATTTTCACATCTATATTCATGATTTTTACAAGGCTCAATATATAGCCAAAGCATAATTCAAAATAGACACATCTAATCACCTTTTGTACCTACTACTACATTGTCATACTAGACAATACACAACTTGTAGTAGCTCACAAATAACTTAACTTTACATCATATCATAGTGTTAAGCTCTAACCAAAATATGTAACTAAATGATAACCAAAAACAATTGTTTAAAGACAACAAAAGTGTCACATAACTCGATTACTTCAACAGTAACAAATGTAGGGCTAATATCTATTGCTGAGAAATGTAAAATGCTAAACTCTTTGGATTTACATTTTAATTGTACTTTCTATTTTATCGTCTGAATTTCATTTGAGCAGTACTCTGATTTGGATCAAAATATTGACTTGCTAACTTCATTTGTATAGTACGTGAATTTAGAATATGAATCTGGCTTTTCTACTTTTACTTTTTCTTTGGCATATATAGCTGTTCAAGTTGAATGGAATGACAATGAGTAATGAAAAGATACCGGACGAATTGAGTTTCCCATGCTTGATTAGAGGGAAAGCTTAAAATGGGATGGACATTGGATCCAAAGTCTTTTCTTCTTTTATTTCAACTAAACATATGTCTAATCACATTGGCTAGAAAGTCCCTTCTCATTTTCCCGTCGTATTAAACATAACCTTAGGCGTGTATTTCATTTGGGTTCTACAAGAACACTTACTGTATGTTAATTGAATTTAAAAGTTATTTATGATTAAATTATGATTTATGGATATGTTAAATGATATGATCTTTTGTTACACACTCTTCTTAAAGGAGTGCTATGTTGGAGATAAAGGTTTAGCTGCTATTGGCGAGAATTATACTAGACTTGAAGATTTGAATTTTCAATGTTGCAAAAGTTTGTCTGATACTGGATTGGTTCAGCTAGTCCTTGGCTTGTTGCCTGTCTATGTTGACGTCTTTCTGATGTCTCATTGGAAGATGTGGAAATTCACTGCAGATCTCTTGAAACTTTATCATTTTATTCAGGGCTTGCTTTCTACATGCAAAGTATGGCCGCTTTTGAATTCTTTGGCTAAAAAATGTCTTCTTTCAAAATCTGTGAAGCTAGAGTTCAGAAACATAGAGGTGAGGCTTTGCAAGCTGTTGGAAATTTTTGTTTAGTTTTGGAGTTGTTGGCTCTATAAAGCTGTGGGAAATTTGAATTAAGTCAGATACCACGCCTTGAAAACGCGCACGCTGATGCCTTATCTAAGCTTGCTAGCAAAGAAAGATTCTAATTGTCGCGATGGTCCCAATTGAACACCTCCTCAGGCTGTCCACCTCCGCAGAAGTGGTGATGTGGGTAGAAGGTACCCCAACTTGGATGCAACCTCCCATATCTTACCTCAAAGATCATTCCTTACCTGATAATAAGGAAGATGCGTATAAAATACATAGAAGGTCTGCCCATTTCCTGTTAGTGGACGATGTCCTATATAAACGCGGATTCTCTGCACCTCTCCTTCGGTGCGTAGGAGAAGAAGAAGCTAATTATGTACTTAGGGAGATTCATGAGGGCATTTGTGGCAATCACTCCGGAGGATTAGCCTTGGCCAATAAAGCACTGAGGCAGGGATATTACTGGCCTACAATGAAAAGAGATGCTTTCCAGTTTGTTCACAAATGTGACAAGTGCCAACGTTTTGCCAACGTGCAGAGACGACCGTCCCAAGAGCTTACTACAGTATCCAGCCCATGGCCCTTTAGCAAGTGGGGTGTGGATCTCATTGGCCCATTGCCTAAGGGTAGGGGAGGCGCCAGTTTCGCCATAGTAGCTATCGATTATTTCACGAAATGGGTAGAAGCTGAGCCTCTGGCAAAGATCACTGAGGCCAATACTTCCAAATTTCTGTGGAAGAATATCATTTGTCACTTCGGCATCCCTCACTCGATTGTCTCTGATAATGGCAAACAATTTGACAACCGGAAGGTCCGGGACCTCTGTGAACATGGAATCAGAAAACACTTCTCTACGCCTCATCACCCCCAGGCCAATGGCCAAGTGGAGGCCGTCAACAAGACCATCAAGCACACCCTGAAAAAGAAGCTTGATACAGCTAAGGGAGCTTGGGTAGATGAATTACCCCAGGTGCTATGGGCGATACGAACGACGAGCAGAACACCTACAGGGGAAACCCCTTTCTCCATGACTTATGGCGCTGAAGCGATGAGCCCAGTGGAGGTAGGATTACCCTCACCCAGAAGATTAAGCTTCAATGAGATATCCAATGAGGAACTTCGGAGGTGTGAGCTTGATTTCCTTGAAGAAAAGAGGGATGATTCCCAGCTGAGGCTTGCAACCTACCAGAGGAAGATGAGTCGATACTACAACTCAAGGATGAAAAGGAGGTCCTTCCGCATAAACGACTTGGTCCTTCGCAGGGTTTTCCTATCCTCAAAGGAGCCGGGGGTGGGCACCCTAGGACCCAACTGGGAAGGACCCTACCAAATTGAAAAGGAAATTCGGTCTGGCACTTACTGGATAAAAGACATGGATGGCAGAATTCAACCTCACCCGTGGAATGTTGAGCATCTGAGGACGTATTATCAATGAATGTAATCAGTAGCTGGATGTTGCTCTCCAGCCTTTATAAATAAACAAGTTTTCTCCAGTCTTCGTCAACTATCAAATAAGCGTGAGCGCTTCGGAGGAGAGGATGGAACCTTAAAAGAAGGCCACCTCGTTCGAACTCCAAAGCGTACATCACAAGCCTCCCTTTGGTGAAGCTGAACGCCAAAGGGAGAAGCCTCTGCTTGGATGAACCATCCACCAAGCTGGGAAGCGTGGGCGCTTCGGAGGAGAGGATGGAACCTTAAAAGAAGGCCACCTCGTTCGAACTCCAAAGCGTACATCACAAGCCTCCCTTTGGTGAAGCTGAACGCCAAAGGGAGAAGCCTCTGCTTGGATGAATCATCCACCAAGCTGGGAAGCGTGAGCGCTTCGGAGGAGAGGATGGAACCTTAAAAGAAGGCCACCTCGTTCGAACTCCAAAGCGTACATCACAAGCCTCCCTTTGGTGAAGCTGAACACCAAAGGGAGAAGCCTCTGCTTGGATGAACCATCCACCAAGCTAGGAAGCGTGGGCGCTTCGGAGGAGAGGATGGAACCTTAAAAGAAGGCCACCTCGTTCGAACTCCAAAGCGTACATCACAAGCCTCCCTTTGGTGAAGCTGAACGCCAAAGGGAGAAGCCTCTGCTTGGATGAACCATCCACCAAGCGAGAGGGTAAGAACAATTTCATCACTTGGGAATGCGGGATTAAGAATTGAGTTAAGGTAGTTTCAGAATGATACCCTGGGGAAATAGTTGTCAAAAGTTTTATAAAGGAGCTTCAGTTAAGTTACCTTAGATTTGTTAAGTTTGCTTTGTTGCTTTGCTGAATGGTTTGCTCAGTTATCCCATTCTAGTTAATTATTTAAGTATGGCAAGGCCTTGATACTGTTGCATTAAGTTAAGTTCGAATAATCATCCCAAAGGTTATGTAGTAAGGCTTAGTGCAGTTCATTGTAGTAAAGATAAGTGGCAGCACAAAGATGAAGCAAAATCTGTGTTATATTGATATGTTGAAGAAGTTACAAAACATTGAATTAAATTACAAACAAAATGCATCAAGGAGCAGGGGATGGGGGAGCTGGAACATCTGCTGGTTGAGGCGCCTCCACAGGTTGGGGCCCTTCCGCAGGCACGTCTTCAGGGTCAAGTTCCACCACTTCACCTTCTTCAGCAGGCGTTTGGGGAACCTCCTCCTCCAAGAACTCAGCCTTTATTTCAGAAACATCGAGCTCCGGATGCACTTCTCCCAACCGCTCGAAGACCTCTTCGTGGGCCACTTTGCTCCAGTAGAGGCCGAAGCGGCGATATTCTTCAGTGTGGTGGAAGTTTGCTACATAGTTTCTCACCGCGATATCACCCGCCTCGACCACGTCAGCTTCGTATTTTTTCACCTCAGCCTCCAACCACCTCAGCTCCTTCTCCATAAACTGGCCGGCATCCCTAGCCCCAGTTAATTCAAGGTTTGCCTTCTCCAGTGCTTCGGCAGTGACCTTCTGGTGGTTGTCAGAAATCTCCACCTTTTTAGTGAGGGCAGCCACCTCACACTGGCTCTCATGAACCTCCTTCTTTAGGGCCTCAATCTCTGCCAGGAGAGCGTCGCATTTCGAATCATCAACATCTCTCTGAATTCTCAGTTCAATGTTGGCCTCCTTCTTCTCCGCCAGCTCTGCCTTCACTTTTTCCAGTTCATCGCGCGAGGCTCTATTCCTTGATTGAATATCTGCCAAAACAGTTTGGCATTCCAGTGCAACTCCGAAGGCCCTGGCAGTTTGGCTCACCAAAGTAGTGGTGAGGTCCACCGCATCACAGGTGGCCACATAATTCTGCCACCTCTCCGTCCAGAACTTGTTGAAGCCCTCAGTGGCCGCCCTCACCTCCGGAGGCAGCATTTCTATCACGACATGGGCTATTTTGTCCTCCGTGCCCCCCAGGAAATTTCCAGACTTTCCCGGGGTCCTCTCCACAACCTTCTTCTTGGTGGCCCCCTCTGCTTTCGCCACGTCGTCCATGATGATCTTCCTGGACTGGGCCACTAAGGCAGCATCAATCGAAGATTGGAGGAGCTTCGGCTGCTTCGAACCACCCTTTTCAGAAAAGGACACAGTGGTCCCAAAACTTGACGACCCCCCACCTGGGCCCATTTTTCTCTTCTTTTGTGGCTCATCAGCCACCCCCTTGCCTTTCGCCAATGCTGGCTTGCCACCTTTTGGGGCCTCCTCTTGTACCTCCTTCTCAGCCTCTTTCTCATTTTTGCTCTTGCTGAGGCGGTCCAACTTGGACTTTACCTGCTTCGCCCCAGAGGACCCAGGTTTCAGTGCCTTCGCCCCGGCAGTGGATGTGGCCTTCATTATGCTGGCCATATCAGGCAGGGCATAATTCTTCTTGGTGAATTTATCTGCGATTACGAAGAGAAGTCAGTTCAGATCATTAAAGGGGCAGTTAGTTAAAAGTGAAGGCGCCTCTTACCCTTGGGGGCCATCAGTCCGAAATCGATAAAGTATCTGCTCCTTTCGATTAAGTGAGAAAAGCTTCGGAGCCTCGGAGACAATTGGTAGATATCCTCTACAACAGCCCACTCAGCCTCAGAAAGCTCGTACCTTGTGCTACAATCTGCAATAAACGGGCAGTTATCAGTATCAGAAGCAGGCATGGTGAAGCTATAAGAACTTAAGACGACACTCACAAGCCTCGTAGTACTGGGTCGGCGCGGTAACAGCTGGGACAGCATCTCCCTCCACCATCTGCCACCTACTTGTCACCCAGAACCACGACTCCTTCCACCCCTTTATGGATGAAGGGAGCCCAACCACAAAGGGGGCGTGGGAACCCCAGGGAGTGATGTAATACCACCCCTTTGAGTCATCTTTTCCCACGACCCTAGCATGGAAGAGGGACTCGAAGACGTAAAGTGGGAGGTCCTCGCCCAGAGACACTTCCTTCCACAGGAAGTAGGTTCCCACGACTTGGCTCCACCCGTTAGGAAGGATTTAGGTGGGGGATAGCATGAATGTCCTCAACACTGCCCTAAAGAAGGGGTGCAAAGGCAGACGCACACCTGCCTTAAACAGGTGTTCACTGAAGGCCACACAGTTGGGCCTCGGAAAACAAGCTCTTTCATGAGCATCAGGGACTAGGAGTTTGACGTAATGGGGGATGTTATAGGTCTTCCTAAGTTCGTCTAGTTTGCCAGAAGTGATATTTGATTGAATCCTGGCTGCCCCCCATCCCGCCTCATAATCTATGGGCTCTTCGGTCATACTATACCACTCACCAGAGGCCCCAGACACTGACTCCTCCCCACTTCTAACTACTGTCATGGCTAGAGACGCATCGGAAGACATTGTTGTTTGAGGAAGATGAATAGTGCAAGAAAAGGGTGTTTAAGGGAAATAGGAAGACAACTACGTAAGGAAAGAATACCTAAAGAGAAGGAAAGACTCAGAGAGGTCGCCGGAAGTTCGCCGGGAAGTGTTTAGCAACAAGACAGTTTCAGAGATTTAAATGTGCTTTGCGAAAGTAAAGTTCGAAAATGGCAAAAATCTAGTTTTTATACTAGTAAAGGACACAGCCCCAGCCGTTGGATCAGATCTCAGTTAATCTGAGACGTTCAAAGGTGCACAAATCCTGACCCTCGAAATCAAACGTTTTCTCTACATCAACGCTTCAGATTTGTGCGGGCATGAACCAACACTGGCTCGCGCGTGAACTTGTCCTCGAAACTACGCATCCCAATAATTAGCCATCATTGTGCATTAAATAAAAACAGCTGTACGGCTATTGAAATTCGTCTCGATGCAGTTCATTGGCCTTGGAAACATAAGAAATCGTCACATCACAGGCATCAATTTCTATGAACGTTGCCTCGCCTCATCAAAAGGAAATCAGCCTCGGCCAATTCGAATACGTTGCCTCGCCTCATCAAAAGGAAATCAGCTTCGGCCAGTTTGAATATGAACTCGCCTTATCAAAAGGAAATCAGCCTCGGCCAGTTCGAATACGAACTCGCCTCATCAAAAGGAAATCAGCTTCGACCAGTTCGAATATGAACTCACCTCATCAAAAGGAAATCAGCCTTGGCCAGTTCGAATACGAACTCGCCTCATCAAAAGGAAATCAGCTTCAGTCAGTTCGAATACGAACTCGCCTCATCAAAAGGAAATCAGCTTCGGCCAGTTTGAATTCGAACTCCCCTCATCTTGATGTAGCTCCAAAGGAACTTCAGTTTTACAGGCGACTTTCTTAGAAATGGCGTAAAGCACAGAAAATTCAGACTTTGAAAGTCCACGCCTGGCATAAATGACCACACATGGACTTGGGGGACTATTGTTACGGGTTAAAGGACAGAATGGACACGTGGCGTCACATCACGACGGTGGGACCAGCTTAATTCGATCAGGTTATAATTCTCTAGCTTCAGTTGTGGGTTCCGAGGCCCTTGCTACTAGTCCGAGGCCCTCGCTATTACTCCGAGGCCCCTCCTTCTAACGTCCGAGGCCCATCAAAGGCCCACTTGCGAGGATTCGGCCATGATGAAAATCTCTAACAAATGATTGATGTGACTTTTGTGTAAAGTTTACTTATGTCTTGTCTCGTCAATGTCAGAGCATTTAATGTTAGTACAGTTAGGAGAGTCAACTTGATTGCTAGGATTTGATGCCTTGGCCGAGGAGATGAGGCCACGTGTAAATTGATCCAAAGGTCACAATTTGAGTTGTAACACTATAAATACCCCAACCATGTAACAAGAAAGGGACGAATGCAAAAATTAGAGAACAAACTGAATATTTTGGAGCTATATTTCTCTCATTTCAACACCCCTTTTACAACATTTTTCTACAATAAACCTTGTCATTTATCGATTGGTTTCTTATACAATCGTATTTCTTTTATGCCGGTGGCCTGAACGGAAACGTCTCGTGCCTTATAGCCACTCCCACGCTCATTTTCTGGAGTCCTCATGACCGTCGATCGGCATTAGCGTGTTGGATTAAGCTTACGCGTGCACGAGTGGGCCCGGCATCTGTTGGCAACATTTTTTGGGGTCAACAATGTTTATTTTTTTGGTTCGATTTTTTCTTTTAATGGTTTGATGAGGAGTAGAACATGCTATTGTGGGTATATTGACAGTTTTTTTCGATTGAGTTGGGGTTTTTACACAGATACATCTGTAGGTGTTTGTACTTCTAAGTTTGAAAATTTTACCTTTATCTAGCTCATAAGATTAATTTTTTTGTTCGATCTTTGCTTTATTGTATGTATATTTTAATATATGTAAGATTATTTCTTTCTAACACTTGCACTTTGTACATCTACAATTGGGGTTCAACTATTCCACAAAAATTTTTAGTGTTGTGATGGATACTTTTGTACTATCTGGTGATGGAGATGTTTATTTAGTTAACCTTCAAGCTACCTCTCAAACTACCAATGAATCATATCATGCCTTTATTCGTCAACAACATAATCAAAGAGAAAGGGATTGGTACAATCGATTGCTAATTGAGCGCAATGATCTTCGAAACACGATAAATAACCATATGTCATATGGAGAGAACAGCTTACGTGTGTCATATGGAGAACATTTTTGAATCAACTTTGATTGTTTTAATGCAAATTCTAAACGTAAATCCATATATTAGATTCTTTAAGTCTTTAAGTAATATACCTAACTTGCAACACCATTGGATAAAAATAAGATGCGATCCAAACTATCTTTTAAATCTTTTTGAGTACATATAGTATAAATTAATTATGAGAAAAAAATCAACTTTCAATAATTATAGCAAAACAAACTAATTTATTTATTTCTTGTGAAATTTCACGGGTGTGACACGGGTATCAATTTGTCAAATATTAAAGATAAATGATGTGACTTGCATTTGACATTTAGCAAGAAATTCAGCCAGATAAAACTTGACCAAACGAGGAAACTCTTGAAGTTGATAATTGTTTGTGAAAGCAGTTAGTAAAACGATTTTTTTTTTTAAGTCTTAGTATTTAATTTTTGAAAAGGTTCCTTAGGTGCCCATTATAGATATTCCATGTTGAAAACGCGATAAAGTAGTATATCAAGAATGACACATGACATCACCCAAATAGCAAAATAGATTTATCAATAAAATCCTATTACTCGACAACACAACTTTTTTGTTAGATGATCCAAGAGAGGTAAAGAAATGACGGTTTAGAGCGTTAACTAAAGATGATGTATTATTTAATATCTTTTATAGTGCTAACTGATTTATATAATATGACAGTCTCAAGACATTACTCTGCTTTACTTGGCTATATGCACAAATGGCCAAATCGTAAAATGACCTAATAATTAAGAAGTACTATGTAAATAGTAAAAATACAGACACTCAATAATGTAAAATTAAATAAAGTCTTCCATTATAAAATGGGAGGAAGTCATTGCAGAAAATATATGCTCTCAACCAAACATGGAGCAGCATATCTATGTTCATCAAAAGCTCCCTTGCATGAAGTTATTGGTAAGTATATGATCTCTGTAAATTTTAAAACATATGTAAATTAAAATTACTACTGTGACTTTGGATAACAAACACTCAGAACTTACTAGCTACAATCAGTTTCTAATGGTTCCTAAAAATTCTGGTCGAAATATTTACCATTTGGTCAGTATTTGCTACGGATAGAACCTGTAATCTTTTCTCACAGTAATCAACAAGAATATTAAGCAAGCCAATAAATAAAATTTGTAAAAATATGACATTTTTTCAGTTATCTCCCCATTTGAACCTGAATATTAAGCAAGCCAATAAATAAAATTTGTAAAAATATGACATTTTTTCAGCAATCTCCCCATTTGACTTTCCTTAATTTCAAAAACTAATGTTAGATTTTTAATATCATGTGTGCGATGAATGTGATCAACCAATTCACGTGGAATACTCCCATGTAGTCCATTCTCATCACTCACATCATACTTCCCTTAACTTAAACACCCCAACACAAAATGAAAGAAAGAAAACATGAGTGATAAAACCTCAAACACATTTGTATGAAATTAGTTAATTCTACTTGATACGTACATTTTTGTGCACTCATTCGGGGCCATATTACTAAGCTTTTCTTTCTTTTTATTATTGTATTTTACTTACATAGGTTATTTTTATCTTATTTCAATTTTAGACCTATTTCTAAGCAATTGGAAAAGAAAGAAGGATAAATCAGCCAATTGATGGAAGTTTGTCGACTAATATGTATTTGAGTAAAAGTTAAAGCGCTAAAATTGAAGTAATTTGATGTGTGGAGGACCAAGATAGAAAAATGAATGAAGAAAAGGGCTAAAAAGAAAATTCGCCAAAGTTTTATAACTAGGCAGCCACCCAGTTATATTGCTTGGGCGGCCGCCCAGCCATCAACATCATCAACATGAACAAAATTTTATGCCTAGGCGGCTGCCCAATTTTTGACTAGCGCTCGCTCAGGCCAAATCGAGGAAAAATTTCTGGTTTCTGGTTTCCTAATTTTATTCCAATTCTTATGGAAACGAATCTTGTGGCATCTTTTAAAACCCTAGGGCCGTCCAAAAGTGAGGGGGGAGATGAGAAAAGACTTTTGAGAGAAGAAAAGAAGCAAGAATGCGAAAATCAACTCCAAGAACACGAAGATCAAATTCAAGAATCGAATTGGTGATGTTGTTCTTTATTTATTTTTCTAATTTTCTTCTTCCCACCATGTTATGCTAGATTAATTATGTACTAGGATTAGATGAACTATGTAATATGATTTTTATTTCTTAGTTTTACATTCTTGACAATCAAAAACACGTTTTGGGATATTTAAATGATTTTTATGAATTTATTTTTCTCCACAATTATATGCGCGAATGATTGTGTGAGTTTGGTGGCTTATTTCATGCATTTGAAAGAAGGGGAATAGATTCAACATATATAAATCATCATAGGGTCCGATAGGGGATAGAAATATACCCTATGTCTTATGTGAATCTTTAAGTGTTCATAAAACTCATGCATTCTTGTATGTTTGCATCCGTCATACAGATATAGTCGGGTCGCATATTTGAATAGATTTAACTCTACTCGAGAGAGATTGTTAAATAATTTAGGAGTATTGATTCTTCAATATTTCGACTGTGTGTCAAGGTATAGAACTAGGTTTAAAAAGAATATTACATAGGGATTCGTGATCCTAGTACATTAATCATACATTAGAAAATACTTCAATTTACATTTATCGTCAATTTGCATTTAGTTAGCTATTTCATTCATACTTTCATATTGATCATTTATTTAGTTATAATTTCATCAAACCAAACATTCTCATTTTTATAGTTTCGGTTAAGGTCACGGTAATTAAAATTAGAACTAATCAATCTTCGTGGGAACGATACTTGGACTCAAAATCTATTTTACTACTTATTAACGAACCGTACACTTGCGGTAATTTTAATTAAACATATTTTCGTGAACAAATTTTTTGCGTCGTTGTCGGGGATTGAGTTTAGTTTGATTTTATTTACCTCGACACTAATTCGAGCTTATCTTTAATTTTTATTTTAATTATTTAATTTTATTTAGTTTTTTTCTACTTAGGTTGATCTAAGTGCTACTACTGCCATTCCTACAGGTCCTGCATGCGAAGGTCGCTTGGAGGTGAACTGGTTTCTGCTGATTTGAAAATTGAACGAACTTTTCATGCAGCAAATGGAAGCTAGAGCAGCACAGCAAGAAAACCAAGAACAAATACCAATGACAAATCAACAAATAGACCCAATAAGGAATCCTGCAGTTCCAACCAATGTGGAGGAAGAAGATGACGGGAATACCTTACTTGGGAATTTCTTGTCATATTTCGTCGTCCAAAGTCAATCCAGTATTGTATAACCCCCCATTCGAACAGTCAAACTTCCAGCTGGAAACTAAAGTCATCCAACTCTTCCAAAATGGGCATCAGTTCTACGGGTTGGCTAATGAGAATACGCACACATATATCCCGATTCTTGGATATGTATCAACACTTCAGGTACTAAGGAATATCAGAAGATGCTATCAGGCTAAGGTTATTCCCACACACTCTACGAGATAAGGCACTTGAATGGTTGGATTCACTTCCTGTGGCGAGCATAACTACTTGGAAGGATCTAGCTCACAAATTCTGCACGAAATTCTTCTCACCTGCCAAAGTAGCAAGATTGAGGCACGAAATATCAATATTCAGTCAGAGTGAATCTGAGTCATTTGATGAAGCTTGGAACAGGTTTAAAAACATGCTAAGGAAATGTCCTCAACATGGGTTCGACAGAAAGACACGGATCAGATTTTTCTATACAGGACTACTTCCTTCTTTTAGGAGCATGGTGGATTCATCGTCCAATGACTCCATAATTACAAGAACTGTTGATGGAGCATGGAAATTTTTTGAGGGAATGGCTAAAACTTCAGCTATGTGGTCTTCTGAGCATGTGGGTACAAAGAAATCAGTCGAAGTTCACAAGGTTAACACATACTCAGCCCTATATGCTAAAATTGATTCCTTATTTCATAAGGTGGAAAGCATATCACAAACAGCTAATGTTGCACAATCCAGAAAGCTAAGTTGTGAGGAGTGTGGAGCAGATCATAATACATCAAATTGTCCTATTCTAGCACAATGTATAGAACAAGTGGATTTTGCACAATAGGGACAACACCAACAGAATAATCCACATTCAGATACTTACAACACAGGTTGGAGGAAACACCTAAATTTCTCTTGGGCTAATCATAATCAGAACAAGCAGCAGGATCAGTTTCAGCAGTAGGAGAAGAAATTTCGACTGGAATAGATGTTTGGAAAATTTATGGAATAAACAAATCAATACATGAAGGCTAATAATCAGTTCATGACGAAGATCGAAACAACTCTCCGAGATCAGAGTGCTACTATTAAAAACTTGGAAACTCATGTTGGGCAGATTGCACTTTTTATGACAAGCAGAGTACCAGGTGCCCTGCCAAATAATACTAAGACTAATCCAAATGAGCAGGTAATGGCCATACGTATTTTGGGGAATGAAAGAATTGAGGACCCATCTGTGAAGGACAGAGCGGGACCGAAAGTTTTGACATCCCAATAACAAGAACATATGTTGCAAGTTTTCCTTAAATAAAAAGTTATTAACATTCCAAATTTGTATAACACGTTTCATTTTGTAAAAGTTCTATTATAATAAACAAATGTGGTAGCATCTTTTTATGTGACAAGAATTGAATTAGTGTATAATTTAATAAATTATGTTGAGAGTCAATTTTAAGTCTTTGGCACCCATATTTACATTATAGAGTAATTTCAAATACTAAAGAATAGAGACTTTTAGTTTAACCTTGAAGCAAAAGGACTTGGGACGTCACCGAAATAGCCAATACAATTTTATTTCCAACAAAATACTATTTTTTTTTCTTACTCATTGAAAGAATTACTCGATAAAGCCGAAACAAAATCAAACATTTTGTTTAATATAACCAATTTAAAGCACAAGAAAGAAAATCTACTCATTGGAGTTTACTTATGTTCTTTTACCATGTGAAATATATAGTTGTGATAAACGATATTCTTGATATGTTATATGAATTTTATACTGCTCTGAACTAATGTATCAAGTAATAAGTAAAATTAACTGTGCAATAAGATATGATTTCCCCAATTCTATAATTTTGTAAAAAAAAAAAAAAAAATTGTTAACATTTGTTTCTCATTGGATGTTGGTCCATTTATTTTGGGATCTTTAAATTATTCAATATTTTTGGATAACTACATAAGCTATCCCAATTTTTATTTATTTATTTATTATTATTTTTTTTGTCAAATTCCAATTAAAGTTTCTACTTTCCAAAATAATTGTTTTCAAAAATAAATCCTACCATACCAGCAACCAGTGTTCTAAAAGGCGTAATGCGTGGCGATGCGTGGAGACCAAGCTCAGGGCTAGGCGAGCTTTGGCGAGGCATATACATAAAAAAGCATAAAAATGCGTTTTCTTATTTTAATATTATTTTAATTTTTAATCAATTAAAAATAATACTTACTAAACATTTAAAACATATTTATATGAACTTTATACATTTTTTCAAAGTTTCCAACAAAAATATAAATTTCAAATTTAAATACAAAATAGTAAGTAAATAGTAAGAAATTATCTACCGTAAATAAGATTCGTTGGTCACTTGACTTTTGGGTTCAACTTGTTGTTTTAATTTTAGGGCAAACTGAAGAAATTAACATTTAATAATTTGTAACTTCAAAAGAATTGTATAAAAAAAAAACGTTTAGGTGCGCATTAGCGGTCAACAACTGTCGTTGACCGCCATATAAGGCGCTCATTCATTAGGCATGGCATTTTGGTTTCGCCTCATTTCTAGGCGCGCCTTTTAGAACACTGTTAGCAACACCTCCAAACCCACGAATTGGTCTAAAACCGAGCCCATCCTAACCCTACTTGACTTACGAAAGATAATGAGAATGAGGGCATATCGGTTGAAGTAGATTCTTCTTTTTGATCAATCAAAACCCTTTTCTAAACTGTACAAGTCAAAAAAAAATTCATTTTGAAATTTATGACAAAATGTAGTTATGAAATGAATTTGAGGATATTTCAGTGGTGCTTTGATCTTAATTCTTCATAAAATTGGATGAAACACTCTACGCTCTGCCTTTGCACAGTGGTGAATTTTTCAGGCTTAGTGAATCTTATTAATGTGTTCTTTTATTTATAGTAACTGATTTTATTGTTGGTGGTGGAGTGGTCTTAGGTGAAATGGGTTGGTGGCGAGGATGACGATGGTGGGTTTTTGGGGTGGTTTGTGATGTTGGTGGCCATATGTTGGAAGTGGGTGTCACAACTCAGTTTTAATTAGTCAAAGTCATGGGTTGAATTGTCAAAGTCAAGGTCAAATAAGACTTGAGTGAAGTAAATTATTTCCTTGTGGTTTTAAATGGATTAGAAATTAAATTGGGGACTTACTTATGCATTATTGGAAGTTGGGGGCTTTTCTTGCAAATGGCCCATTATCTAGATTATTCCAACCCATTTCTCAATTCACATTACACATACACGCAGGAGTGAAGGCAGAGAGGGAGAAACCGAGAAAAGAGAAGAAGAAAGGGAAAAAGAAAGGAAAAAGAAGAAAAGAAGGAAGGAAGGAAAGAAAGAGAAGAAGAAGGTTTTCAAGTTTGGGCTCTTCATTTCTTCAATTTTCATGTGATTTAGAGGGGTAAGTATGTTGACTTATTTTCTAAGGTTTATGGGAAATTTGCTTTAATTCAAAGTTTATCAAGAATATATGTATATAAGGTGATAACTATGAATATACAAAGAAATGGTTATTTGAATATTGATGATGAAGAAAGTGGAACTTTGTAAATGGGTTTGTGAGATGAAGACATATTCTTTGAAATTCTTGTGATTACATGATGCTAAACAATTAAACTAAGGATTTGAGGTTGATTTCTCCATCTTTAAGCAATTTTAAGCTAATTTCTAGCAATTGGAATACAATGGTGCTATTTTTGAAATTCTACCCAGAAAAGTGCTAATTCTGTCAATTATTTTGATGACAGCTTTCTAGATGCACAAACAGGTGCCAGATTTCAATATTTTGGAGATGTGGTGCTGTTTTTGTCAAATTTTTGATTTTCAGATTTTCAAAGTTTGGATGAAGTCATATGATAAATATTAAAGTTTAGGCATTGGATTAAATTATGAATAGATGTTGTATATGAAGAAAATAATGATTTATGAAAGTATAGTGATTTAATGGATTTGATCATGTGGTGATTTGTGGGTAAATAATTTAAGAGAGGAAGTTGTGAAAGTTGGAGATGTAATAGTAAATAAGAAGTTGAGAAGTTAAGTGATGGATTGTATTAATTTAATTGTCCGATTTTAATTTGAGTAATTATATGTAACAGTTATTTCAGGTAGTGACGTGGTAGCTTGGAAGGGCACATCAATTTAATCAGATTTCTATCCATAAATCAGTGAGTGGAAAATCTTATTTTTCAGAAATAAATAGTTATTGAATTTATACTATATCGTAAATTATTTATTTCTGTATTTGATTAGACAAAGATGATTTTCGTAATCAAATGGATTTGATACTCAATTATTTTAAAGTTAAATTAAGTTCATTTAATTATTTCTTTAGCATGTTATATTCATATTACATATTTCAGTATATTTGGAGTTGTTTTAAAACCACCAGAAAGTACCCAGGTGATTTTACCCGTCTGCACTGATGTGAATGTGTTTCCACAGTGTATGACTTCAGATGGTTATTTTACCCAATCTGCACTGGTGTGAATGTGTTTCCACAGTGTATGATCAGTTATGGTGATTTTACCCGCTCTGCACTATTGTGAATGTGTTTCCATAGTGCATGACCAGATTATAGCTCTGCGTGCGTATGACCAGAATTACAGAATTTCAGAATTATCAGATTTGAATGGCTTTGCCTTGTACATCGAGATTACTCTGTACATGAGAAAGGCTATTCATCGGGTACCTTTTTGGTGTGATTTTTCAGTATTTATACAGCTTATCAGATTTCAAATTATCAGATTTTTCAGTATTTACTCAGTTCTCAGAATAAAGATTTTAGCTTATAGTATAATTCAGTTTTCAAAATAAAGATCTCAGCTTATAGTACTGAGCAAAATTAATATTTCAGAGATTTTCAAAAATGGAAAAAAGTATATTTATTTTCAAAACTATCCACTCACTGAGTTGCAAGCTCATAGTTTTTTCCACTCCTTTTCCTATCAGATATTAGCGGAGCTGAGCAGACTTGGAGCCTGTGGATCCACTGAGATTAGCCACACACTGTCATTAACTGTATGACTCATTTTGTCAATTTATATAGTTCATATTTCTTTTAAGTTGCATGCAGCTTTTGTCAGAAAATTTTATTATGGGCTCATTGCATATTTGGTGTGTTTGGGGACTTTTGGATGTAAAGTATAGTAAATATTGATTTGCCAGCATTTCATTTTGAACAGCTTGTACTTTGAGGGCTGGTGTACCCTATTTTAAACTACATGTGCTTGTTTGAGAAAATTTGATTTTTATTCAGGGGTTTTAGTCCACATTTTAGAAGGAATTCTATCAAAATTTTTATAAAATTATGTCACGGTCAAAGCAAGTCAAGATTGCCTTGGTGGTGGGTTCGGCTCTTAGCTGGTTTTACCATCGGCGCACGACATGTATCGGGTCCATTAGGGGGATTCGCAACGGGTCGTGTCAGTGGGTATATGTTTGATTGTCTCCATTACTTCCCAAATCACAATTTATGCTAACATGAATGGTGGTAGTCGGGGTGGCAGATGGTGATTTTTGTGGTGGTTGTGAGGCAAGGTAAAGTTTTTTTTTTTTTTTTTTTTTTTTTTTTTTTTTTTGAGTTTGGGCTTATGCTGTGGCCTGTGGGCCTTTTTTACCTTAACTGACCAGGCCCAAAAGAAAACATAACAGTGATGGCCGGAGCCAAGGATGAAGCTTGAAAACTGAAGTTCAGGCGCCGCGCATGGAGATGGAGGAAAATTTGTAAGATGACAGTATTTTTTTCCTTTTTAATTAATTCCGGGCCTCCTTTTTTTATAAAAATAAGAAAGGCCCAGACGCCCAGCCCACTGGATGTGGTTTTTCTTTTTTTGGTTTTTGTTCTTTTCAACTTTTTATTTTTTTATTTATCATTTATAATTTTTGATGTATGTTATGACCGTGAAAGTGTGAGTTATTAGTTATGATTTATTATATGTTATGATTTATGACTTTTGAGCGTAGATTTATATATAGGCGTATGATAATATTTCACAATACAAGGTTTTTATGACTTAGTGCTGATAATGGTTAGTTGTACATGTGTGTGTGTTTGCTTTATTGGAATTTTTCTGTTGGAGTATTGTTGTTTTTGTGCTCGCACAAATTATAATTATTGGATGAGACTTTAAATGATTTGAGTCTTTTAAACAAAACAATCAATAAAGTTTAAAACTTGCAGAAATGGTCACTAAAATTTCATGCGGTTTCAAAAATGGTCACTGAATTTAGTTTTAGTACTATTATGTTTTAATTCAAACCTAAAGCACCAAAACACATGGACATAGAAGCTGAAGGACCTCAAGTGCAAAATTCAACTTAATCTCCCCAACCCCAACCCAAACCACCACTTTTCGTGCCCCATTCCACCACATTCCGGCCACCAAAACCATCGAACGAACACACCATCTTGAAGCCCTCGCTTCCCTCTACGCAACCCACCCAAGAACTGCCCCTACCTCCGACAGTGGTTGCCGAAATTTCGTCCCAAAGTGGGCCTCTTGCACAGCCGGCAGTTTTGTGCTGTGTGAGAGGCCCACTTTTGGACGAAATTCCACCACTTTCCGTCCACCAAAACTACCAGACCAACACACCACCTTGAAGTCCTCGCTTTCCTCTACGCAACCCACCCAAGAATCATCCCTAAATCCTCCAGAAAGTGGTTGGAAAGCTCTCACAGCAAAAACTGCCAACCCCACTTTGGGACGAAATTTTGGCCACTTTCCGGAGGATTTAGGGATGATTCTTGGGTGGGTTACGTATAGGGAAGTGAGAGTTTCAAGATGGTGTGTTTTTCCGGTGGTTTTGGTGGCTGGAAAGTGGTGGAATTTGGTCCTAAAGTGGCTGTTGGCATTGCTGTCATGTGCGAGCCCTCCACTTTGGGACGATATTCTGGCCACTTTCCGACGGATTTAGGAGTGATTCTTGGGTAGGTTACGTAGAGGACGGCGGGGCCTTCAAGATGGTGTGTTGGTCCGATGGTTTTGGTGGCTAGAAAGTGGTGTATTTTGGTCCCAAATTGGTGGTTGGCATTGCTATCCTGTGTGAGCCGGCCACTTTAGGATGAAATTCCGGCCACTTTCTGGAGGATTTAGGAGCGATTCTTGGGTGGGTTTCGTAGAGGACAGCGAGGACTTCAAGGTAGTGTGTTGGTCCGGTGGTTTTGGTGGCCGGAAAGTGGTAGAATTTCGTCCAAAAGGGGCCTCTCGCACAGTACAAAACTGCCAGCTGTGCGAGAGTCCCACTTTGGGACGAAATTCCGGCCACTACCTTCGGAGGTAGGCCCGTTTTTGGGTGGGTTGCATAGAGAAAAGTAAGGGTTTCAAGATGGTGTGTTGGTTTGGTGGTTTTGGTGGCCAGAATGTGGTGGAATGGGGCGTGAAAAGTTGTGGTCTGGGTTTGGGGTTGGGGAGATTTTAAGTTGAATTTTGCACTTGAGGTCCTCCAACTTCTTTGTCCGCGAGTTTTGGTACTTTAGGTTTGAATTAAGACATAATAGTCCTAAAACTAAGTTCAGTGACCATTTTTGAAACCGCATGAAACTTCAGTGACCATTTTTTAAACCGCGTGAAAATTCAGTGACCATTTCCGCAAGTTTTACACTTTAGTGTCCATTTTGTTATTTTCGTGTAACTTCAGTGACCGTTTGTGAAATTAACTCTTAGGCTAAATTTTGAGTCTTTTGTTTTTCTCGTGCAATTGCTAATTTCTTTTGAAATTATGGTGATAGACTAATAGGCAATGCTAAATTATGTGATTGAACGGGCTCTTATGTTTGTCTGAAGATTCCATTTTTATCTGATGACATCTTCTTAAGCTTGGTGCTTTTGGAGCTGTTTGGAATTGTGAAAAACGATTTGGATTTTACTTGTGGTTTCTTGGTATATTCTTTTCATAAACCAAAATGCACTTAGCTTAGTTGCACTTCATACTTTGTTCGTGGAAAAAAGATGGCTAAATTTGTCGTTTGAGTATTACGTAGAAGCACCTAGAAATTGCATCCATTGCCCCTTTTCTTTGGTTGAGTGAAAAGTAGAAAACGACGGTTGATGGTCGACAACCGCTATAGCTGACCAAGAATCCTGGATCCGCCACTGGTTGTCGTAGAGGAAATATGTAGAGGCCTTGGTGGTGGAGGAAGAGAGCTGGGTTTGGGTTGGGTCATTATGATGGAGGTCATTGTCGCATTGGCTAAGGTGGGCATAATACAATTTGTTACACGTGTAATCTAATCACAACACAATATACTATAGGTGTTACATGTGTAATATAGCGTCTTATAAGTGTTACGAAAATATAAAACATTATATTATACTTGTTACAAACGTATAACATGTTTGTTACACGTGTTACGAAAAAATGTAACAATGTAATACACTTGTTATATTTTTGTAACACTTGTTAAAAAAGTATAATCAAAAGTGTTAAAAGAGTGTAAATAATATTTTGTGATAAAAGATATAAATAGTAATTTTGGAATTAGTTTACTTTTTTAGTGTAGTTATTGAAATGGAAAAAATTCACATCATGCCCACTGGTCCTTGGGGGTAAACTCTATTTTCTTAATTGGCATAATTATGACTTATTTGGGCCAATTCCGTAATGGTCCGCCCCTATTGACAAGTTATTTGTTGTCCTCAATAGTGCTATTTATGGAGTTTCTTTTGGCAGGTGAATACTAAGATCATTTGTCAATGTTTGTTTATTTGTAAAACAATTAAGGATAACCTTATTTACTTTTTTATTGAAAAATTGTATCCCAAAAAGATGAAAATCGGCAAAATAAATGTAATAGTGGAAAATGACAATTTGTAAGATTTTTATATTGGCAAATATATAGAAAATAGAATGAATAATACATTTTAAGACGTGACTTTTATAAATAAGGATGACGATCCCTCTAGTTCTAGTTCTGATCACGCTAACAATTTGATAATTTTCTAATAAATAAAATCTTTATTGTAATAAATGTAAATCAAATTGCTACCAGTTAATTTATTTTAAATTTGCAGTACTTGTCACGTCTTTTCGGGAAGGTAAATCAACATTCCGGGTTGTGTGATAGAATTGACATATGCTATTTCAGCATGGGTAATTGACACAAAACATCCATATCTTTTACCTCAGCGAACAATCTACTTATATCAGTGTTTGTTTATTTATAAAACAATTAAGATTAATCTTACTTATCCTTTTATTTGAAAATGAAATAACGAGGTTCGACCCAAACTATACCTAGAGGAGGGTGAATAGGTGATAATGCAGAATTAAAAATTAAAAATTAAATAGCAACAAGTCGCTATTAATTATCTCTAGATGGTTAATAAATCAGGCCAATTATCCTAAATTGAATTGCCGCGCTTATATGGAAAACAATAAATGACAAGCAGATTGATCACGGAGAAATAACAATTGGTTAAAAACTCCGGGCACTTTGCAAGTCACAAATCCACTATAAACGAATTTTGAACTTACAGTCCACCAGATACGACTGCCACTAGTACTTTTTGACATCCTGACTGCAATTCCCACAACCCTCATAGATTGCATGCTTCTGCACCAATCTCGGCTGCAAATTTCAAAGCCCTCATGGATGATAGTTATGAGTTTAACATAATAAATATTAATTGGAATCTTTGAAATTGTCTAGTCTTGAAAACTTAAAAAATATCTAGCTATAGAAATTAAGTAATATGATATTTTTTTAATTTTAGTTGTTCGATATGTGTTATTTTATTTATTTAATGATCTTCGAACAATTAAAACGTTATTAAGAATTAAAAATAAATTTTTATACCTTGGAATTAAAACTCAATAGTGCGATTGCTCTTAATTAAAAGTTTAATTACTTGATTGCATGTAAGATTAAAGTTCAATGATCGTTGTTAAGTGATTTAATGGAAAGTTAAAGGAGTGGCTTAATTACTCACAAATTAAAGTATATTTTTATGATTTCTTTGAATTAAGTTCAGTGGCTTGATTCCAAGTAAGAGTAAAGTTCATAAAATTTACGCCTTATGAATTACACAAAGAAGATGGGCTTTTAATGGACTTTTACTTGGCTTATAATCAAGGGAAAAATTCAAAAATCTTACTTTAAGTATACACTATTTCAAAAATAAGAAAACAACTTTTAAATTTCAAAAATCAGATATTTGACATATACATACATATATATTTATATATTTTTTTATTTATTTATATATATATAACCCACCCTATCTCCACCACCCCTGCCGCTCCGACAATCGTCCGCGCGACTACTCCGATTCTGGTGGTCGTTTCGGTGATTATTCCGGCGACTGCTCCGATTCCGACGACTATGTCGATGACCGTTCCGGTGACTATTCCGGTAAATGTGACCTGTATTTTTGAACCGTGACTCTAGAAACACATGTAACATGTTAATATTGATTTTTGGTCACAACATTTTTATAGGTCACAGACTTCCAAATTAGTTGGTCACATGTTTTTTCACGGTCACAAATTATATAATTTTTAGGTCATCGGCCTAAAACTCGTTACAAGGGTTATATAGAAAACAAATGAAAGATGTTGAAAAAAAAAAAAATATATATATATATATATATATATATATATATATATATATATATATATATATATATCCATTGATGAATGATATACATGCTTCTATGTATAAAATACACTGATTAGCCACAGACATCTGGCTGATAGAATCATATCTCTGATGCGAAGCAAATAACTTAGTTTAGTCTGAACAGTTGAAACAATCAAAGAAATGGGAGAATCCTTGCTTGTTGATGTGTGAACTTGTGATTGCGAGATCTATCCAAACTAAGAGAGGGTAAGGACTTAAGTAAATCAAAAACTCTACTCTAGAACACACCCCGGGATATTTGAGCGAGAAGAATAAGTTTGGGGGTGTGTATCTCTCGAGCGAAGAAAGAAAATATTTGACTATTGTAGGTCGGGATTTACACCCATCATCAATGTGGTATGCTTTACATGAGTATTCACACACACACATCAAGTTCTGCATATGATAAGTGGAGGTTGGTTTAATTTTGCACTTTTGAAACTGTTAATGATGTTGATTACTGAAGTCTAATCTCAAGACTCGGCAGGTTGTTAAACCATGTTTTGTGTAGAGTTAAGACACCATCTTGTTTGAGGACAAACAATAGTTCAAGTTTGGGGGATTTGATAAGTGTGTTTTGTGCACTTATTTATGCCACAAAACATGGACTATTGTCAATAGATATGTTGAAATATGGCTTAATTCGATATAATTTGCATTTGTAGGACTACATTGATGGATGGAATGAAAAGTGTGCGAAAACAGGTGAAAAAGAACCAAAAGGAAAGAAAATCAAAGTTCAGGGACTAAGATGCAAATAATCAAAAGATGATCCGGAATAGGAATTGAAGATGTGAAGATATCGAGGATCAATTGAGCTTTGGAATTACACATTGGAACAAGAAGATGTGGAAAAAGAGACCAAAATTTGATGAAACAAAACTTGGGACCAAAATACACAAAATGGAAAATAGTTTCTTCCATGTGATCACATGGTAGAAACACCATGTGATCACCCAGGCATTTACAGGGAATAAATTGGACGAAATTGGTTGTTCCATGCGATCACAGGGAATATAACCATGTGATCACATGGTTCATTTCTGGTACCGAATTTTCAGTTTCCTTATTGGAATAGATCTTTTATGGAAAGGTATCTTGACACCCTATTTAAGTCTAAACTCGTCCAAAAGTTAGGGTTACGCCTTCCTAGAGAGAAAAACGACATTGTTGAGCAAGATCAAATGCTAGAACAAAGATTTTCATTCCAAAATCCAAGATTTCAAGCTTGATATTCAAGAATTGGGTGATGTCTTCTCCAAATTATTTTCTTTGTTATTTGAATTTATCCATGCTAGGCTAGGTTTTTATTGTATTAGGTGAACGATGAACCTCGTAACATGAGCCTTTAATTCTTTGTTTTGCACTTTGATTATAAACACGAATATTTAATGTTGAATGGTTTATATTCTCTTTATCGCCTCCATAATTATATGCGCAATGATTATGTGAGTTTGGGTGGTCTATTTCATGCATTCGAGAGAATGAGAATAGATTCTACAAGGTATAAATCGTCGTAGGGTTCGATAGGGGATAGAGATATACCGCTATGCTTTACGTGAGTCTTTAAGTGTTCATAAAATGACATGCATTCTTGTATATTGGCATTTGTCATAGAGAGATAGTCAAATGGTATGCGAGGATAGGTTTAGCTCTACTCGAGAGAGATTGTTGAATATTTTAGGAACATTGACTCTTCAACAGATTCGTGGTGCTATCAAATTGTGAGATAAAGGTTAGAGGTGAGGTTACGTGGGGATTCGGGAACCTAGTACGCTCTTCATACATATAGTTCATCAAGTATTTGCATTCAATTCATAATTTGCACTTAGTGTTTACTTTCATTTAAATTTGCATTCCTAGTATAATTTAGATAACTTCATAGTTTAATCATATCCTCAAATTCACGTAAGTTTCGGTTAAGGTCAAGATAAGTAACACTTGAACTAACTCAATCTCTGTGGGAACGATACTTGGACTAAAAACCCACTTTTATTACTTGAACGATCCGTACACTTGCGGTACTCAAAGTCGAACACAATTTCGACGCATCAATATAGACACAAAAATTTGAATTAATATCTATATTTAATTTTCTACTCAATTGTCATGCGTGTTTGATGAATATAGTTCAACAACAATTATCCAACACATCACTCAATTTGAAGGTTTTTCATTCACAGTCATGATGATTGATGAGTATTTGGGTATAATAATTAATTGGGATGGAGAATTGTCTATTTAGGTATTGGATTTAATTAGATTATATATAATACAAATGTATCTTTTAATTGGAATATGTTTAGTTTTAATTGGGTAGATAAAATTTAAATTAATTTTTTCCATATTTTTTTATTATTTAAAACAATTTGACGGTTTGAAACGATTTGAAAAAAAAATTGAAACCTAAACCAAACCACTTCGAAGCAGTTTGGTTCTGTTCAAAATCAAAACGTTGAAGAATTTACGTGGACTCAAACTAACGATTTTCAAAAAGTAGTTTCAGTTTGATTTGACGGTTTCGTTGTTAGTATACCTATAACTCGATTCAAAGCTAAGCTCTAATTTATTAAGATCTCAGCCAGGACTATTTGAATGAAATCATAAAGTCCTTTTTTTTTTTTTTGTGCAAAAGGATCTATTCTTGGAGTCCTTCCCTGCTGTCTTTAGACTTCACAATAAACATATATGATTTAGAACAGTCTCTGTTCAATGTGCTACATTTAGAGTTTTAGATCGATTATCCCATGGCTTATGCATTAGTAGGCAACAAACATTTTCATTCATAAAACCCAATTATTAAACCGTGCTTTGCAAGTTGGACATATTTACATCAATAGACATCCAATAAGATGATAAACAGTGGCGGGGCTAGGATTTTCTGTTTGAATAATGATATCAAACACCAATTTATGTGACATTATGTGATATATTCAATTAAAGATGAAATTCGGTGATTAATTTAATTATACATTTCATTTATTAACAATTAGTGGCTAGTGTCACCTAAACTAGTGTTGTAACATGAGTGATATTAAATAGTATTACTCTTTTGGTTCGGAGAGTCTATGATGGTCGTCAGTGCTACATAGTCGATGGTCTGTGGCATAGTGGTAGCTGACAAAAAGATTGACATACGAGAAGACAATAAAAACATGTATTTTTTTTCATAAGCTTTGATAAGAACCTATAAAGATATCGACTTTCGAATAATGAACGTAAAAATAAAAATAAAAATAAAATTATATTTTGTCAACTTTACCCATCAAAAAATTAATTTGTGCATCTAACATGAGGAAATATGACACTAAAGTCAATGAAATTACGTAAAAGTAACGGAATATGGAAAAGAAAAATCCAATTTTAAAGGTTGGGTACGAGTTTTTCCAAAGGTGCTAAAGGATAAGGACTAAGTGCTCCAATTTATTCAGAAAAGGAAAAAACTAGAAAATAGTAAAAATTGATTGACCCCTCGGATTCGAACCCCAATCTCTAAGGCCAAAGTAATAAACATTTATCAAAGGCTTTAACCACTTCTATGTCAATAAGATGAAGTTACAAATAATAGTTGTTTTCTATTTCAAATTATACATAAAAAAAAAAAACCCTAGAGGTTAGGACTGTAAGACCTGTTAATTTGGTCCAAGTAATATTATTATATAAATTAATTAATGATGGTCACTACAACAAAAAGAGTCATTCACAATATTAAAAAGGCAACATTTATCAATAAATGTTGCTAAAAGAGTCTTTTGGCAACATTTTAGTAAGTGAATGTTGCTATTGGTTAGTATAAATGGGTTTTGGCAACGTTTTTTACACCAACAGAACGGGTAAGGTAATTTCTTCTTCTTTATGATTCAGTAATTTACCACTCTATTCTCGAGGACATCTCTGTGTTCAATAGAAGTCTTGGTCAAGTTAAAAGTTCCTATTGCCGCCGTTGAAATCACCCTGAACTCCGACGCAGGATTTTGACAACCTTCTGCAGTGACTGGCGAAGCTATTTTGGATTCCAGCGACAGCCGTCGGTTTGCGGCTTGGATGATTGCTATCGAGGTCCATGTATTAGCCTTCTCTCCTGTAAGAAACATAAGATTAGCAATCTAATGTCCTTCGCAGCTTCAAAGCGAAAATTCTCTGCTAGATTAAGGCTCTCCTTAAATCCTTGGTTATTTCTAGATCTGCCTGAGGAACTGCAGACATAAGGTATACTTTAACCATACTCATTAATCCTTGCATAATGCTAATCATGCCTTAGAATTTAAAATTTATGCAATCTCGTATGGTCTATGATTACAATTGGATTAATAGTTAATCAACTCTAAGTATGGGTAACTGATCTTTACCAAATCTGAAGATCTATGTGGTAAGTTGAGGCTATGGATTAAATGTGCAAAAACATGTGAACAACTATTACGGATCTATCATGAAGTGTGAATTCGAGAAGTCTGCTTCCAAATTCATAACATAATTGCTGGTTCTGTTATTACTTGGAAATGTCGATAGTTACAATTTAACTTAAAATGGAACTTTCTTGCTGAATTTTGGCAAAACTGCTATAACCTACAGTGTGCCTGCGAATTCCATAATGATAATTGTGTTTTTTTGTAAAAGTCTCGAAAAGCCTGATGATCTCGTGAAGATAATGATTTAATTAATGATATTAGTTTGTGAGCTTGTTGATTATATGACCTCAACTATGATCAGCTAAAAAATGTACAAGTTGAATTCACTATGAATTGCCTCATCTTTACTGAATCTGAAGTTATAGGATCTGTTCCTATAGTTTTCCATGCTCTGTTTGGTGATGATCTTAGATTTCCTTGTGAAGTCATGAATAAACTTACTATAATCTGATATTGTGTGATTCGGTGATTATGGCAGAATTTCACTTAATACTTCACTCAAGAATTTACAGCTTATTGGTAATCATAATTATACGTATCATATGCTCAACGAAATGTGACAGTTGGTTTTAATATTCTTCCATGGGCTAAGAGTTTTAATATTCAATAGAATGTGCATGATTATATAAGCACGTGACATAATGATAACCTGAAGTCTGAAAATTGGAAATTCACGAATCCTAGTGTGGATTTAATCAGAAAATTGAAGTATGCTGCATATAGCTTCAAACCTGAGCCAAGTAGGATTTTGTTTTAATGTCATATCGATAATATGATAAATATGTGCTCCTGAAAATATGGTAGGTGCCCTGGTTTCTCTTGCCTAATTTCTTGCATAAAGAATTGAACTGATTCTAAAGGTTAAGCTACAGAATTGGACTCTCTAGCAGCTTACCCCAACTCATGGCCTTCAGGTTTAGGAGGCTATCTTACACTAAATTTTGGTTTAGTGCTTGGACTTGTTTGACCTCTTACCACAGCCCGAATGATTTTATTAAACCTTGGGGGGATGCTAGATCATGTGGTATGCTATTAAGAGAGGTGAATACTTCTCCTTAGTTTATATTTGTCTCTGTCTAACTATTTTGTTCACTTGAGAACATAATGCCAATTTTAGTTTGGAGTTACAGTCTTTACATTTTATTGCTGATCTGAGTCATTGCTTGACTTGAAGAAAGATGCAGCATATTGAATTACTATCTCCATATGATAATCCTGTGTTTGAAGAGGCAATATATTTGAATTTCATTAAGCTAACATGCTTGGAAGATGCTGGACAATCCAATTATTCACCAATTGTCTAATAAATAAACTTCATAACAAACATGGATCCTTTGCAATTGGTTCTCACATAGACCTATATCATGGGATATACAAGAATTTGGTAAATTTTAGTGTTCTAGTTAGAAAATTATAACGATCTCCCTATTTTTTTAGGCTAGCATCTCTATCCATAAAATTCTGAAGTTCTAGACAAAAGCTCTGTTGTTAGTAATACACTTATTACTAATGCTGGAAAAAGTCTATTGTTTTAGTTTTGAGTCTTCCCAAGATGAACGTTGAAATATGATTCCTAACAAGTACAGATAATCGAAACACAAAGTTAACTGCCATTAAGCAAATGAAAAATGGAAGAATAACACTTCCCTATTCTGAAATACGAAATTCGACCCAAACTACACCTAGAGGAAGGGGGGGATGGGGATGAATAGGTTATTATGCGGAATTAAAAAACTTAACAATTAAATAGCAACAAGTCACTATTAATTATTTTTAGATGGTTAATCATGCAATTCAGTTTTTCCTATGTTGAATTATTGTAATTATGAAAGCAATAAATAAACATAGAATTGATCACGGAGAAATCCCAACTCACTCCGGGCACTTTGTGGGTCAACAATCCACTATAAACGATTTAAAACTTAGAGTCCGCCAGACTTGCCTACCACTAGTACTTTCTGGCCTCCTGAGTACAATTCCAACAGTTTTCCTAGATTTTGTGCTCCTACACCAACTCCCAGCTGCAGTTTCCAAAGCTCTCTTGGATTGTGCTCTCAAGCAGCAACTCCTAACTTTGTGAAATCGTCTATCTCCTATGGATTAACGATGAACACCATATTCTTCAACGACTGGAACTCCAGTCATCTTCCCTTAATCTTCAAAACTCTGACAGATATGAAGGAAGCAACAATTTGGTATTTGGATTGTGAGTTTGATGTTTTCACCGCTAATAGCCAGTAATAGGACGAAGGTTGAAAGCAAATACATGTTTTCCGTTCTTGAGGTTTTCTCCTATTCCTCATCACCTTTTGGAATTTTTTAACGAAATAAGCTATTTCGTCGTCCCTAAGTGTCGCAGTATCAGTTGACTCACTATCTTCTTCTCTAACAGTGTTCATGGTTATGGATTTAGCCTTTTTCGGTTGAGATATGGTGAGTTCATAGGTTTGTAGGGATCTTACGAGTTATTCTATCTTAACTGCATCTAAATCCTTGCTTTCTTCAATCGTGGTGACTTTAGGTCTAAACCTTTCAGGTAGGGATCTAAGGACTTTTCTAACGATTTTAGACTCGAGGATCTTCTCTCCTAGGCTAAAACTAGAATTAACTATATCATTAAACTTCACATAGAATTTATCAAATGATTAATCGACCTTCATTCTAATTTTTTCAAACTTAGAAGTCAACATTTGCAGTTTAGAGTCTTTAACAGTTTTAATTCCCTCGTGTCTGGTTTCTAGTATATCTCAAACGTCTTTAGCAGTTTCACACATCGATACTCTCCTAAACTCTTCAGCAGACACAGTCATGAACAGGGCATGAATGCCCTTACTGTTCCAATTACACTCAGCTAAGTCATCTTTAGTCTAGAGTGAAATATCACTAGGTATAGCTACACCAGCAACCGTAGTTGAAGGTGCAGTCCACCCAGTTTGAACGCTCATCCAATGCTTTAAGAAAAACTCTCATTCGAACTTTCCAATAAGTATAGTTACTTCTGTCAAAAAAACGGAGGCACAAACAAGGACTGACTTATCTAGAATGAATTAAGGGTCGGGAATCGAAATGGGGCTTTAATACCAATTGAAAATACGAAATTTGACCCAAACTACACCTAGAGGGGGGTTTATAGGTGACTACGCAAAATTAAAAATCTTAACAATTAAATAGCAACAAGTCAATATTAATCATTTCTAGATGGTTAATCATGAAATTCAGTTTTTCCTATATTGAATTACCGCAATTATGAAAGCAATAAATAAACACATAATTGATCACGGAGAAACCCCAACTATGTAAAAATTTCGGGCACTTTGTTAGTCAACAATCCACTATAAATGATTTAAAACTTATAGTCCACTAGACTTGACTACCACTAGTACTTTCTGATCTTTAGACTGTAATTCCAATAGCTCTCCTGGATTTCGTGCTCTTGTATAAACTCCCAGCTGCATTTTTCTGAAGCTCTCCCGGATTGTGCTCTCCTACAGCAACTCCAAACTTTGTGAAATCGTCTATCTCCTGTGGATTAATGAAGAACACCGTCTTCTTCAATGACTGGAACTCCAGTCACCTTCCCTTGATTTTCAGAAGTCTGAAAGATATAAAGGAAGCAACAATTCGGTATTTGGATTGTGAGTTTGATGTTTTCACCGCCAATAGCAAATAACATGATGAAGGTTGAAAGAAAATTTATGAAGATAATATGAAAAGAATGTATTTTTCTCAATGTTCAACCTTGTGAAAACCGTTCAGATATGTTATGATATTTATATGTAGGTTAAGGAATGAATGGACCGAAAAAAAAGCCTTTAAAAAACGAATTAAAAATTCCTCGGTTCGCTCGACCGAAGGTCTGGACAGGCAGGCAACACTATTTCTATTTCTGACGCTCGAGCCAAACCTTGACAACAGTCTCGTGAAATTTCGGATCCTTTTTTCCTTCTTTTCCATTCTCGAACCCTAGACCTAATATAACTTTATTTTAACTAATTGTACATTACTCCTTAATTTTACAACATATTAATTAGGTCCATTTTGTTCAGAGTTGCCAATTACATAAAATACCTAACATATTCAAATTCACGTTTGAAATCAAAGATGGATTAACGGGGCTCAGATCAATTAACCCAAGGTAACAAGGTACCACCACAACTCAATTAAACCCAAGAATCCCACTAGAATCATCAAGAACAACCCACAAAATGTACGAAGAAAATGGGCAGAGACGGCAGCCACAAAGGGACAAAAAACAGTTGGTAAACAATAGGAAAAATGGGGCTACCGAAGTTAAGGCAGTCAGTGACATACATCAACAATGGTTATCGGAAAAGCTCAAGTAAAAGGTATAAAAAGGAACCATAAAGGATCACGCGCAGAGAGCAAAGGAAGTAGCGGCCTGTCTATATCTTGTATATCTTTCAATGTGGACAAAAGTCCACTTTATATTGTGGCATGGAAGGGTCAAACAAGTGGGCCAAGTAAATATTATATGGGTTGAGCCCTAATCACTACTAATTATCACTCGTGAGATTCTTGGTCCGTCTTGGTTCTATGGGCTGCCAATTATTACCTCGGGTCAATTGTCAAACAATATTCAACAATGGGCTCGAAGCCTATTGAATTAATCTGACTCGATTTTTCATCTTCGTCCCGGGTTTATTTGGTATCAAATATCTAATGAACCTTCACCCCGATGTCAAATACACCTACAAAAAGAAAAAAAAAAAGTTTAGTAGTCACATAATGTGATTTCAGATAAAATTGAAACGTCACATACATTTACCAATATTTAGAAGTGTAAGACAACATCTAAACATTACCGATGGAACACCTTAGTTCCCATATTTGCAAGGTCATAGTTTGAATGCACTTTCTCAAATTTTATGAACTTTTAAGATACTACATCTCTAATAAATGCAGCCTACCATCTATATGTTTAGTGAGTTCATGAAATAGAGAATTTTTATAGAGATGAATAGGAGATTGACTATTAGAGTATACAATCACGTTATCACTTAAAACACCAAATTTATTAAGTAAACCTCTAAACCACAAAGCATCTTTTATAGCTTCTGTGGTAGCAATGTACTCAGATTTAGTGGTAGATAAATGCTTATGCTGAGACTTCCAACTCACACAAGAATTATACAAAGTAAACATATAAGAGAAAGTAGATTTCTTATCATCTTATCACCACTATATTCAGCATCTGTGAAACCTTTAAATTTTATCCCCTTATTAGTAGATTTATAAACTAATTCCACATCAAAAGTACCCTTCAAGTACCTAAGCAACCACTTTAACACTTTCCAATATTTGAGACCAGGATTAGACATGTACCTTCATAACACACTTACAATGAAAGCCAAATCAGATCCAGTGCAGACCATAGGGTACATAACGGATCAATGACATTAGAATAAGAAATATTACTCATAAAGTCTTTTTCTTCATCATTAGTAGATGAATGTCTTTTTGACAAAATAAATGGTTTTCAAGAAGCACAAAAGCAAGTTTACAATCAAGCATGTCAAATTTCTTCAAAAATTTAAGCACATAAGGAGTTTGATGCACATATAAGCAAGAATTGGACCATCTCGATTAATCTCCATTCCAAGGATTCTCCAAGCATGTCCTAAGTATTTCATATCAAATTCATTCCCTAACTTTATTTTAATCTTGTTTACCACCTTCATGTCAGGTCCAATTCATAAAGTAACAAATACGTACACTCTTCATCTGTGGTGCAGGTAATACAAGCAATTGTCAAGCTTACTCCTCTTGAAATCAATCGATAACACATAGGAATCAAACTTTTTAAACCACTGACGTGGTAACTATTATAATTCATAAAGAGATTTCTTTAAAAACATACACGATTAGGTTTAGATTTACTTTTAAAACCTTTGAGCTGATTCATAAAAATCTTTTCATCTAGATCACCTTGTAAAAATGCAATTTTGACATCAAGTTGTTCAAGTCCCGAGTCATAGTAAGCAACAAAAACAAGCATGACCCTAATAGTGGTGTACTTAGCAATAAGGGAAAATATCTCATTATAATCTACCCCTTTATTCTGTGAGTGACCCTTGACTACTAACCTATCCTTATAACTCAAATGCTCATTCTCAGTAGTTCCCTCTTTTATCCAACTATGGATTTATCTTTAGGTCTAATAACTAAATCCTAAGTTTGATTCTTCATAAGATAACTCATCTATTTTCTCGCGGCACTTTGCCATTTCTCACCTTTTTCACTC
Source organism: Fraxinus americana (assembly GCA_035079005.1). Lineage (NCBI taxonomy): Eukaryota > Viridiplantae > Streptophyta > Magnoliopsida > Lamiales > Oleaceae > Fraxinus > Fraxinus americana. The sequence goes on from JAVHZT010000033.1 coordinate 69,729, forward strand.
CTCATAGCCTCCTCATAGGTGTTTAGCTTCTTATCAACTAGTTCTTGATAACTAGTGTAGGCTGTAATATAATCAGACAATCTTTGGGGTTTCCTACTTAGTCTTTTCTCTCTATCTCTAGCTAGTTGGTAGTCAACTAGAGGGTCTTGGTCAATATGATTGTTCTCAACAACTTTCTCATCACCTTTTATTTCTATGTCTTGCTGATTTTGTGGATTACCCTCCACCTCGCTTGAGGTGTTGGGGATGTGGACACTCACTCACTCTGCCTCAACTGGAGACTTTTCCTTAACAGTTTCTTGTTGTTCCTCACTCCCTATGCAAGGTATCCCATATTCATTAAATGTGACATCGCGATTTATCATTATTCTCACACCCTTCTAACTCTTATCCTATAACTTTCTTGATGTAGCCTAAGAAGACACACTTCCTAACTCTAGGTTCTAGTTTTTTCTCACTTTGATGAGAGAAAGCAGCACAACCAACAGTTCTAAGCATAGAATAATTAGCACATTTACCGTACCATATTTCATACGGAGTATCACCATGTAAAGCAGCAGATGAAATCATATTAGTCAAATAACATGCAATCTAAAAGCTTAACCCAAAAAGACTTAGGCATATCAGAACTTAAAAACATACATCTCTTTATCAAGCAAAGTATGATTCATCCTTTCAGCAACCCCATTTTGTTTGGGAGTGTAAAGCACAATCCTATGTCTAGTGATGTCAGATTTATTACACAAATTATCAAATTCAGCATTACAAAACTCGAAACCATTATCAGTTCGCAAATATTTTTCCTTTTTACTTGTCTAGTTCTCCACCTTGACTTTCTATGCTATCGTTGGGGAAGTGGATTTTTGGCCTGTTTTAGCCCATAAAGACTCCAAATCTGGGGAAAACATTAGGGGAAATATAAATACTAGGGGAGAGGCTCTTGAGAAGAGTTCCACACTTTGAGAAACAAGCAATACTACAAGTGAACCCAAATTCTAAATAAAGCAGAGCCCATCAGTGAGCCCAAACCCAAACTAAACGAAAGACCAATTCAACAAAGCCAGAACTATACCCAGCCAGTCCAAACCTAATAGATTCACAAAAGTTTTAAATTTTTTTTTTAAAAAATAAACTCACATACATATAGAAGAAATTATCGATAATAGACAGAAACTATTTTTTACCACTAAAATTGGGATTACTCCCTAGACCCCCACAAATGAGTATGAATGTATTCTAACATTCTGATGTTTTGTGTGTTCTTGATGCAAATAACATCCTACAATATTTACCAAACACACAGTGATCTCAAAATGGCATGTCGCCCCCTGATCCTTACCAAACACACCCTTATCATTAAGGTATTTAAGTCTGTTAACACTAACATGAACTAACATATTGTGCTACTTCTGTGTGTGATTAGTGTCATTGATAGTTGAATTTAAACCACCTATCTCCTTAGAATGCGTGATTATATGCCATTGTTCCTAGCAACCTTAAGACTCTAAGTGCTTCCTTAAATATTTTTAACACCACATCACCAAGTGTACCAGTGAAACTTGTACGCTCTAACTCCCTCACAAAAATTAGATTCCTACCCATGTGTGGAATGTACCTAACTTCTCTTAGTGTGCGTACAAAATTACTTCTAAATCTGATAATTACACTATCAACACTTGTGATCTTATATGCGACTTCACCCCATGCAACTACATGCTCATGATCAGACTTATGTAAATGATCAAACCACAATTTATTAGATGAAATATGAAAAGAAGCACCGAAGTCAATAATCCACTCATGCATATGGGAGTTCATAGACAAGTTAATTTCAGCAGGTTCAATATCTAAGAGTATATACATCTTCCCATGTTCATATCTTAGGATAACAACATTTGCCTTATTGGATTTTCCAATCCTCTAATCATGAACTTGTTTTTCTCTTTATAGCACTCACTAATGAAATTTTGTAGTTTCCCACAACCGTAACATTTCCTCCCCCTTTACCTTTTCCTATGACTTGATCTACCTCTCCACTTTTTTTTTGCCACCATTGCTTTACCCCTCACCACTCCTAAACTGAGATCTATCCCTCATTTGGTGAATGTCTCTTGCTTTTCTCTGGTTTCTTTCAACTTTCATGTCCCTCGCTTTACTCTTTAAGGAATCGATGACTATGTTGAATGTTAGGGTCTAGCTGTTATATTTGATTGCATTCTTGAATTCTTTATAGTTATTAGTATTAGCATTCAAAAGAATAATTACTTTATAATCATCAGAAATCTTTTCACTACAATTTATAAAATATTGAACCAATTTATTGAAAACATCAAGATTGTCATCTAAATCTTTTAATGAATATCAATTTTGAAACTGAGAGAACTTTGAAGTAAGAAAATTTTGTTAGCATGGATTGAGTCATAAAGTTCTTCAAGTTTTTCCAAAATTTTTCGGAAGAATCATGTTTGCCAAATTTTCGCAAAATAGAATAAGATAAGTGCAAGAAAATAGAGGTATAAGTGAGTTCGTCAAACTCTTTATTTTGATCCTCAATCATAGTTGCAAAAAAGTATTATCAATGGCTTTTAAAAAAAATTGTTGTACTGAAATCCCTTTCATCTTTTGTTACTAAATAGAAAAATTACCTTTACCGTTAAAGACACCAATGTCAAAATGGTGTGTAGACATCTTAACACATAGGACACATAGTACGTAAAACAACCTTCAGAGAGACAATCACACAAAGAAAGTTCTAGAGGTCGCAGATATATGACGATCTAAATTCCCAGCAATTCGTGAGATTGCGGTCACAGATCAATGGAAATTCAAGTGGGTAAGGTCAAATGTAATAATTCTAATCACAAATTACTTAGCAATCAATAAAGCCTCAGAAAACAATAATATCACAAATTAGGCAAATAGTCCTAAAATTATAGCATCAAGCAGGTCGCAATCCTATTGGTCACTCCACATGATGACCTGTTATTGCAGAAAATTAAAGAGTTCCAACCAATTTACCCGAGTAGACCTATCTCTGGTCCGTACAAATGAGAGATACGAATTTTTGACTAAGGATTCAAGTTCTTATTACAAATTTTGCAGTAGAAGGATACAAGACAACACACATTCCAAATCACAGCAATTTCACAAATTCGATTTCACACATCAGCAGCTGAAGAATGGATCTCCAGTCGAGTCATTGCAATCCAATCGCTCTAATATCAATTTGTTGAGATATGATTCCTAACAAGTAGAGATCATCAAAAGACAAAGTTAATTATCGATAATCAAAACTAGAAATCAAATTAACCAAATAAAAATGCAAGAATAACATTTCTGTATTCAAATTTACATTCGGAATCAAAGATGGATTAACGGGGCTTAGATCAACCAACCTAAGGCAAAAAGGTAACACCACAACTCAATAGAACCCAAAAATCCCACTAGAATCACCAAGAACAGGCAACAAAATGCATGAAGAAAATGGGCAGAGATGGCAGCCTCAAAGAGGCCAAAAACAGTGGGCAAACGGGGGAAAAAACGGCTCTATCGAAGGTAAGGTAGCGGGTGACACACATAGGCAATGGTTGCTGGAAAAGATCAAGAAAAGAGTGTTGTGGATAAAATAACAGTAAAGTGCAGAAAAACTTATTAATAGATCGAGTCTCGTGACAGCACGATGTCCTAAAGCGAAATTGCCCGTCGATAACTGCTGCAACCTCTGTGGACAATCACCTCTAGGATACAACGATCAAATAAACCAATTGTGCAGCAATCACAAAAGGTTTTCAGAACTCTCAAGTGTACTCCAGAAATTTGTAAAATTAAGAATAATATTTGACCTGTATAGAAATATATAATCTCGTTTTTCTTGTTTTTTCCTAATACCCAAAAGTGTGTTTATATAGGTAGAAAGAGATGTAACCTCTTCCACCATGATCTAGTATTAAGTTGCAGATGTAATGCCAATGGCAATGGGTATTAATATTGGACAGTTAAAACTATCATATTCTACTGGCTAGTTGACCCAATAAATAATTCCGAAAATAATTAAAAAAATAATAATTATTTTATTAGAATCAATAAAGTCCAAGGCCCAATCAAAGACTTTTTAATATAGTGCGTGAGGCGTGGCTCGAACACCTGACCTCCCACACAAATTCCACACTTTTCACCAGTTGGGCACTTCATCTTAATTAATTATTTCTTTCACATATTATATTTATTGTATAAATATATAACAATCCCCCACATGAAAGAACCACAAAGGATCGCGCACAGAGAGCAAAGGAAGCAGCAACAATGTTCCGGTTCCTACTTTATTTTTCTGGAACCAGACCAGAACCCGTTCCAGTCCTGGTTCGATTTCGATTCCGATTCGAAAGGTTCAATTCCGATTAAAACTTCTGGGCCTACTTTTTTATCAGACTACCTTTATTACATTTAAATTGCAAACACAATTATGCCCATTTTAATAATTAGTTTGCCAGAATTGTCTTCCACTTTATAGTTTCACATTAGTTTTCATAATTGTTATTTTTAAGGGTGACATGGAAATTATAAATAAATATTTGCTATTCTAGAATGAAAGTCAAATTGAAAAAAAAAAAAAAAGAAGATAATGTCCCACTTACCAACACCATGAATAAATACAGCCACACAATTGGACCAAATTTCCGCGTCTGATCATACCAAAATAAAGACTAATTTCTGCCATCGACAGTGGAGAAGCCAGAGTGAAATCAACGGACACAAATGAACAATAAATGAAGGCTAGGATACTTTAAGCCTCTATTTGTCTGCCATTAATCCAAAAAATTGTTTGCTACAGTAAGATTTTCCACCACACATTCACCCAATAAAATATTTTACACACAAACCAATAAAATTACTTTAATTTTCAACCACACATTCTCCAAAAAATACTATTCATTACACTAATTTTCTGCCAATAATGGGAGAAGAACAAGCTCTTAAATAGTGTTCTATAAGGCACGCTAGGCGATGCTAAGATGACACCTAGACGCAATGCACGGCAAAAACGCCAAGTCACTGCCTTATTTAACGGTCAACAACAATCGTTAACAGCTAATCGCGCCTAAGCGTGCATTATTGTTATTTTTTAAAAAAAAAATTACGATTATTTTAAGTTGAAATTTAAAAGTTGATTTAAAATTTGAAACTTATCTTTTTGTTGGAAATTTTTGAAAAAATATATAAAATTTCTATAAATCTGTTTTAGATGTTTGATAGATATTATTTCTAATCATTAAATGATTTTTTGATTGATTAAAATTAAAATAAGAAAACATTTGTTTATGCTTTTTTAAGCTTATGCCTCGCCTAAGCTAGAGTCGCCTAGCCTGTAGTTTGGCCTCCACGCATCGTCACGCATTACATCTTTCAGAACACTGTTTTATAGTGAAGGTGGATATATACATTGTTAAAGATATAGAAAATGGAAAGAATATGCAACTTTATTTCTTAAATTCAGTGACTAATGAGAAGCAGTGATAAAAGTTTAGTGACTGTGGTGATAATTAATCCATAACTAAAGAGAGTCAGAATTATTTAATTTACTAAAGAGTTTTGTTTCGTGGTGGAACTTTTTCTTCTTAAGATTTTTATTTGGTTATGCATCTTAGACTACTGGTCTTCTTAACTTGTTTTAAATACGTTTGATTGATGAAGGCACTTGAGAGTAATTAGTCTTTTATTTAATCTGTTATTCTTTAATTAAGTCTAAATATATTTACACCACAATTTTTAAAATAAAGTAAAAATACTCATTTACCCATTGAGTATCAAATAATACTGTAAAAATGCAATCAAATATTTGACCCTCATTTTAAATTACATTAACAATATTTTTGGTCAAAAATATGATGAAGGATGATATTTTTTAATTAATAAAATATTAAAAAAAGAATATGATGCTGAAAAAAAATTAAGGATATAAGTTTGATAATGAATAACGGTCAATGACATTTAATATTGATTTATCAATTACAGAGTTAATAAAGATCAATCTAAATTATTTTCTAAAAAATGTTATTCATGTTATCGCTCGATTGGTGTTATCCAAAAATAACATTTTCTATAGGTATTGACCCTAGATGTTAGGTGGTTTCATAGTCAAATTTTTGGACTATAATTTATATAAAACAAGCGTGGAAGTTTCGGTTGATTCGAACCACAGTTCTCACATCAACCCGGTCAGAGCTTTGGGTTGACGAATGTTTGCTTCAGCCGGTTGGTCATTGTAAACATATATTTATAAAATAAATTCTAAGACATTTATACAATAAATATAAAAATGAATCTTGGCCCTCGAGGCATAGCTCAGTGGTGCAAAAGACAGGAGTCAGGTAGTTTCAGCTAAGTTGGCAGTCACAATGTGAGGGTTCGATTCCTACCTCTTACAAGGTATGAAATTTGACTCTTTATGGACACTAGTATGGCAGATCTTGTATCCATTCGCGTTTGAGGTGCCTTATGTCGAAAGTCTTCCTGACATAAAAATATGATGGTCAGGCGACGGGTCCCATTTTGTCGAGGGCGACGACAATAACGGCGGTACAAGATGATTGGTTAATGGATTATCGTTTGAGGGGAGGCCACAATGATGTGGCCCTTCGTTTGAGGGGAGGATTGTTGGGAGTAAAAGAAATCCCACATCGGCTAGATATGGGAAATATGATGAGTTTATAAATGTAGGACAATACTCCATTGGTATGATCCAAAAGCAAATTCGTGAGGGTCCAGGCCCAAAGCGAACAATATCATACCAATGTGGCGTTTGGCGGGTCCTAAAAGTGGTATCAGAGCCCATGTTGCAGGTTCTTCGTGATTTGATTGAGATTTTTCAGAGTGACTTCATTGAAATATGATATTCCGCTGCTGGATCATAATACAAGGTTTTCGCTAAGTCCAGTAAAGATGAGATCTGTGTTGGCGCAGATGGATTTGGATGATGCTCTGTTGGGTTTTGATAAAATGCCAGCAAACTAGACAACGGAGGAGAAACAACCAAAAGACAGGAAGGCTTTATCGCAGATTCATCTTTATCTCTCCAATAATATTTTGCAGGATGTCTTGAAGGAGAAAACGTCGACTGCTTTGTAGTTGAAACTGGAGCAGTTATGCATGACCAAGAGTTTTACGAGCAAACTGCATGTAAAACAAAGGTTGTATTCCCATCGCATGGCAAAATGAGGATTACTGAAAGACCACCTCGCTGTGTTCAAGGAAATTGTTGCAGATCTGGAAACATTGGAAGTAAAATATGATGATGAGGATCTGGCCTTTATCCTGTTATGTTCTCTACCCGCTTCTTATTCGTCATTTCGGGACATGATCTTGTACAATCGTGACACGTTGATCATTGAAGACGCTTACGATGCTTTATTCTCAAAGGAGAAGATAAAGCATTTGGTTGGAACTACTACATCAAGGGATGGGGACGCTCTGGTTTCTCATGGTGATCGACGGAGAGGTAGACCGAAATGGAACTTCAGCAATGTGTATTGCTTCTACTGCAAGAAGAAAGGGCATGTCAAGAAGGATCGCGACAAGTTGCAGGCTAAAGGTAATTTAGTTGCAAATAATAGGGGGCAATCTTCTAATTCGGATGATGCTAACCTTATCGAGTATTTATCTGATGGCGAGATGTGATGGTGACCATGGTATCTGACGTGGAGTCTAACCCTGATGAGGAGTGGATTCTTGATTTGGCATGTTCGTACCATATGCGTCCCAATCAGGACTTGTTTCAAACATATGAGGCAGTGAAGCAAGGTGGAGTTGTCATGGGAATCAACCAGTCTTACCGGGTTGCTGGAATCGGTCGGGTCAGATTGAGGTTGCAGGATGGGACAATCAGAACACTTGATCAGGTTCGTCGTGTTCCAGACTTGAAAAGGAATCTCGTCTCGCTAAGTACCTTGGATGCAAAGGGGTATAAATTCTCTGGTGGAGGTGGAGCATTGAAGGTCCGAAAGAGTGCTCAGGTTGTACTGGAGGAACGAATGAAGTTTCAATTGTACATCTTGTAGGGGAGCGCAGAACCAGTTAAGAGACATTTGGACAAGTTCAGTACCGTGGTGGAAATTCAATTTGGTACAGTACCCCTTGTGACAGGCTATGAGTCAATTCAGAACATTGCTCAGGAGAATGTTGGTGATTTCGCTTTGCTACCAGTTACGGCGGATTCACTGTGTTCAAATACTAGTGTTGGACTCATGGAGCGTAGGTACGGTGTTGGAAATGTCTACAATGCATTTGGGATCGTTGAAGGTGACAGTTCTAGTAAGGGGCCTTCTGATCATGCATCTGGAGTAGATTCTACTACAGGGAGCGCTTCGACCCTGTTTGGTCAATAATCAATTCCTTGTTGGAATTTTGAAAATCTGGGTTTAGGGTTCAGGTGTCGCTTGTGGATGCCGGGCAGAGGAAGATATTTTTTTTGTGTGATGGAGAGTTTTGGTTACTGTTTAAGGAGACTGTTCATTTCGATCCAGGCGTAGTCATTTCTCAGGTGTAGAAATTTTGAAATTTTGTTTATTGCTCCGGAATTTGGGTCAAGGTAGAGATTGTTGGAATTGGTAACCCAAATTAGGGTTACCATATGTGAAAAACTCAAATTAGGTTGGAATCTTTGGGAATATATTTTTCCTTTTTTGCACGTATTTGGAAAAATATTATTTCCATTATTTCACGTGTTTTATTGGAAAAATATTGAGAAAATATTTTTTCCTTTATTTCACATGATTTGTTTTCATCTTGAGTTTGAACATCTTCCCTATAAATAGTAAATCTTCATTCAGTTTTAGCGATCAGAGAAGCATATATTGCTGAATTCTTGTATTTTTCTCTCCATTGTTATTAATAAACATCGTTTCCTCTACAATTTTCTTATTTCTTCTTTACTTTAATCTTGTCCTTTTTTTCTTGTGATATTTGTTATTTCAATTTGTCATTAATTTCAATTCCTGCGTTCGAAGCGATTTTCCTAAAGGACAGGAGTCAAGTAGTCTTAGTTGAGTTGGCAGTCACAGTGTGAGGATTCGATTCCTACCTCTTACAAGATATGAAATTTGACTCTTTATGGACACTAGTATGGTAGCTCTTGTATCCTAGCTTGCTGAGACACATCCCGGATTTACCTCATCCACGATGCTCTAGGGGCGGGGTGGTGGGAGCCATCAATGTTGGGGTTCAACCTTTTAAAAAAAAATAAAAATGAATCTCAAGTAACTCTTCATTATTTTCAGTCTAAGGAAAAGATTATTAAGAGTTTTAAGTCAATAATTTATTTTGTTTCTTTTATGATTTGTTTTGATTCCACATGTAAAAATGTTTTACGATTTTGCAAACTATGAATTTTTAAAATGCTTAATATAATGTCTTAAAGTTGTATTGAATTAGTAAAACGATAAAGTCAAGTATCAAAATTGAAATCAAAATTAAGAATAGTTTTGTCGAACAAATTGTTTATCACTATTCATAACCCTTATTATTTGATTTGTTATTTTAAATCCTACATTTAAGATGATAATTAAAGTATTCAAACCAATTATATGTATGTATATAAAGTCAGAACTAAAGCAAGATTTAAATGCAGTCTCACTTCCAGCGTCTATATTTTGAACCTCCTCAAACTTTACCAAAATGAAAAATTTTGGTGCTTTTCAATTGAATCAGGCGAGTTCTATGAACTGGGTAATAAATTTTATGTAAAACCTGCCCGATTCAAGCGAATTAGAGAACAAACGGATCCAATTAAGTACTCGGTCTCATGACAAAATTGGCTTGTTGGTTTTAGGTCAACCGATTGGTCAGGTCCAGTTTTAAAACACTTATTCAAACTCACAAATTAAGCAACAATAGGTTAAGGGATAATTGCAGCGGAGGTCATCGAGCTTTTTTAAAATGTGCATACATCCAAAAAAAAAACCTTTAAATTGTAGCAACAGAGGTCCCAAACTTTCCAAAATTGTAAGAGTAGAAGGATTTCTAGACGGTTTTCGTTCAAAAAATTGTTAATTTATTAAAAATCAAGCGTCTAACCTTATTTTGACCAATTTTTTAAAAAAGGCAAATTCATAACTTAATATTTTCCATATAAAATAATTAAATAAAGTAAACCAAAAAAGGAGGAAATAAATAAATAATATTTCTTCATCTTCTCTCCAATCCACCCCACTCCATTCCATCCTACCAAAACCAAACCAAACCCCCTATGATCTACCCATCGTCATCGTCTATCACCGCACATGAGATAAAGATTTACAGGTAAGAGTTTGACTATTTCTCCTAAAGAAGATAATCTACATACAAGTGCTAATGATTTTTCGGCACTCATCCCCTAAGAAACATGACCATATCTCATAATAGAAGTACTACAAATTATGTAGACAATCAAATCTGCTCATGTATTGGATTTTCTTTTTATGAAACTCAACTCAAAAATTTTGATGCGAATATACATCAATATGATAATCCACAAGGATGGAATGATATTATATTAATTATCATACTTTATCCATGTTGTTGGCCAAAAAATCATTAGATGGAATAAATATATAAGTTCGACAAAATACTTTCTTCATGCTAATAGAATATTTGAATAAAAAACTGTCACCAGAGATAAATTATGTTAATGAGATGAAAAGATTCGAGAACGTAAGTACGAAAATTAGCAAAATTGAAAACACTAAAATATGTTGCAAGTGACAATAAATGTGGTATATATATAATTGTCCATTTAGAAATCCCAAAGTAGTGGACACAATTATTTTATAACTCTTTAATTATAACATTTTTTTTGGCCAAATGGGAAACTAAGGACGTGTATTAAATTGGGACTTTAAAAAATTTTATTAAAAAAAAAAAAAAATTAGTGATAGACTTTCGTGGAATTTGTGGACTTTTACGGATTTGTTTGGAGTTAATGAAACTCTTTTGTAGACTTTAATATTCTTTTATTTTAAAATTTTTATATACTTTAATAGAATTCATAAGACTTTTGAACACTTTCATTCAAAATAGAATTCATGTGGTTATATTGCAAAAGTGGAAGTTCTCACATGGCAAGTGGAGGTACCATCCCTTTTTCCTCCTCAAGCAATAAGAAATAATTTTAAGAGAATAAAGAATTCAAGTCAGCTTAAATAAATAAACAAATAATCAAAATATAAATAAATTTCAGTATTCTTTGAAAAAAATTAATGTATAATATTATCATTATGTCATACATTTAAAATTAAATAATCAATTAAATAACCGTGATTTTTGTACAGTTTCAAATAATCTACATTGAATATTCCAAAACTTATCACATTCTAAAAAAAAATCGTTAGAAGTCCCAATTAAATACACTTTCATAAGGTTGACATTGTTAAAATCTTCTCTTGTAATGTCATCAAATTCGTTACTTTATGCTAATGGAAGTGGATGTAGTGACTAGGCTATTCCAAGTTAATATTTCGAGAATTTTGATAAATTTACAAATTTGTTGGCGATCGTACGCTAGCCAATTTACAAATCACCTACGTCATTTAGAAGCTCATTTCGAAAATTACATTGTAATCATATCGAATGGTCCAAACGAATATCGAAAATAATTAAACATACATCAAACGTACGTCTCAAAAAGAGGCGTCTAACTCGTCTTTTCTTTAACAATTTTCAATTATTTCATTATTTTTTATTAGTTTTGAACAACAAATTTCTCAATATAGTTTACATCATTTTATTAGAAAATTTTACAAGGAGTATGACGTAAAAAAAAATAGGATTGTTATAGATTAAATGTAATTGGAATTACTTTCGAATTACATTTGCATTAAATTTGAATTTCATTTCAATTCCATTTACATCCTAGACTAAATTTGATTTCTATTTTGATTCATTTACTTCCTACCTTCAATTTGATTTACTCGTTGCCAACTCAGCATTTGTCAACGAGGTGATAAACAAAACTATGAAAGTAGTAAAATTCATTTGACATTATTGACAATGATGTAATTATACATCGCTTACAAATTATCAAGTTGCGTAGGTTACAATTGTAATATTATATTGTAAAAAAAATTACATTTTAGTTTTTGACCCCACAATGCAAAAAGTGTGGCTCCATCCTCGGTGAGATTGAATTGAATAATATGGAGTGGAATGAACCAAAAAGATAAATAAAAAGGATAAGACTTGGTATTTTAAAAGTTTTTAGTATTTAATCGAGTATGTTGTAACATGCAGCAATAATGTTACATATTTCACATTAGTAGTATAGTATATTATAACTTTCGAATTTCATGTTATGTGTTTTGTTTTGTTGTATTAGATATAACAATGTTCTACTTTATCTTAAGAACTAAGGATGGCAACTAGGAGAATTATTGCCAGGATAGCCATTACATCCCCTACCAGCCTATTAGGTATTTTCGAGAGGCGGGAACGAGTTGGGAGCAAGGATTAAATACCCTTATTTACTGCTTTGTTTAATTATTATTTACTTTTTAATATTATTTTATATTTTTTTAAAATACAATTCAAGTTAAAAATAAAAAAATAAGATAAAATATAAACATTCAAAGCAGATTTGAAGAATTGGAGACGAGAACCGTCCTTTTTTACCATTAGGGAGAGGAATTACCAGCTTCATTCGGGATGGGATGCAAAAGGAGGGGAGGGGCTGGACGGGACGGGATGGGGCGAGGCGGGGATTGAAAGTTTTGACATCCCAATAATAAGAATGTATGTTGCAAGCTTTCCTTAATAAAAAGCATGTTATTAACATTTTAAATTTGTATAATGTCTTATAACACATTGTTTCATTTTGTAAAAGTTCTATTTTTAACCATATTACAAGTGTTATTATTTTTAAAATATAGATCACAGTATAACAAATCGATTAACTCAAAATTGATATTCTAATGTCTGTTCTCTTTATTGCTTCCTTGACGTTAAAGTATTCTAAGACTCCATTGGTGTCTCAACACTCCATTCTTGTTAGTGTTTTAAATAGTTAGCCCATGTTTTAACTTTGGGTTTAACAACTCATGTTGCAACTTTGTGTGTTTTATAATAAACAAATGTGGTAGCATCTTTTTATGTGAACATAAATTTAAATAGTGTATAATTTAATAAATTATATTGAGAGTCAATTTTAAGTCTTCGGCACCCATATTTAGATTAGAGAGTAATTTCTAATTCTAAAGAATAGAGACTTTTCAGTTTAACCTTGAAGCAAAAGGACTTGGGACATCATCGAAATAGCCAATACAATTTGATTTCCAACACAATACTATTTTTTTTTCTTGCTCACTGAAAAAAATACACGATAAAGCCGAAACAAATTCAAACATTTTGTTTAATATAACCAATTTAAAGCACAAGGAAGAAAATCTACTCATTGGAGCTTACAAATGCTCTTTTACCATGTGAAATATACAGTTTTGATGAATGATCTTGATATGTTATATGCATTTTATATCGCTCTAAACTAATCTATCAAGTAATAAGTAAAATTTACTGTGTGATAAGATATGATTTCCCCAATTCTATAATTTTGAACAAAAAAAAAAAAATTGTTAACATGTGTTTCTCATTGGATGTTGGTCCATTTATTTTGGGATCTTTAAATTATTCAATTATTTTTGGATAATTACATAAGCTTTTTTTTTTTTTTGCCAAATTCCAATTAAAGGTTCTATTTTCCAATATAACTGTTTTCAAAAATAAATCCTACCATACAAACTGCACCTCCAAACCCACGAATTGGTTTAAAACCCAGCCCATCCTAACCCTACTCCCAAACCTCTACATCTGTTCTTGTCACCACAAGTCGTCATCTCGAATTATCTTGCTTTTATCATCTGAAAGTCGGAAGGGATAACGTGAAATAAGTTAACACTCAATAAGCAAACCTCATGCATATGATGCATGCTCATGATCTGCATATGAATTTCTTTACAATAAAAAGCATTTCTCAATATATATCCATTTTCTTTCATTTGTTTAAAAACTTTGATGTTAACGTCGTGAGCTTATTTGTTGCATTGACTATAGCCAATCAGAATACAGTGGGCCATGTCATTTGGAACCCGATCGAATCTATCGATAGTACCGCAAAACAGTTAACATTAACATTGAACATTGGTTGAGTGCGCCGATCCCCCACGTCCTATTTCCCACTCACACCTTCATGACATAGACATACACCTCGTAATAAATATATTTGGGATACATATCCTTATAAAAACATTCTTTCTCACATTGACATTTAAAAACTCTTTATTTCATAAAATTTCATACATATTTATTGATGAATTGATATGCATGAATGATCATTAAAAATATTTATAACATAAAATATAATAATCGCATACTAATTTCACATAATACAAATTTAGATAACATATTCATACATTTAATGAAGTAATATATGTATAAAGACAATTGGAGGTTTACTTATCTTGAATCCTTTCAAACTACTTTTAGAATGGCAAATTAACATGTCCCTAGCCGCCCACGAAATCAACGTGCCAAAATCCTAATTCATTACAATTTATTTAGAATCTCGACAAAATTCACTCTTTAAATATGAATACATTAACATTGCTTTGTTAAATTAATTAATTCACTATTATCGTTGTAAAATTCTATGTGTAAATAAAAGTGCTAATGTTCCTATAAATTTTAAATTCAAATCCACTCATCATTCAAATAGGTACTTATTTGTTCAACAACTATAAAAATAATAAATCAGTAATTTTTAAAACAATAAATCCATGTAAAACACCATTAAAATGATCAATCTATTTTCCTACATATCTTATTTAATTACTCATAATCACGTAAATGGGCACAGATACAAATATATAAACACATGCCTAAATATATACATATAAGGTGTATATGCATAGACATATTTATATATATAAGGACACATATACATACAGGCATATACATAAACAGGCACATATAATGTGCACACACTCATCTATACATGCAACATATATATATACGCAGTCAATGGCTCACTCATTTTATATATATAATGACGTAAAAACATTATTTTAAATTTTTAATACTAATCAATTATAATGTCGTGGTTGGTTTTCAATATAGAATTCAACAATTGAAGGAAAATACTATTAAAATCTTCATACAACACATATATACTCAGATAACTTGCACGATATTTTATGTAATATGAAATAAAAGTTAAATTGCAAATTAATTGAAATGTAAAGGTTGTTTTCGAATATAAAATTCAATAATTAAGTAAAATGCAATTAGAATTTCATACCTTATCACCAACAATAAATTTTCAGGATGCAAGCATAGGTTATGTATTTCGTGAATATGATGGAGCCAATATTCAAGTGTAAGGAGGTAAACAATTTTAGGTATAAAACTTAATTTTCAATATAATCACACCCAATTTAGTGTTGATTTTGTAATTCATCTTACTAGTTTTAACTTATTTATATCATTTACCATTTAAAATTTCATTAATATATATATATATATATATATATATATATATATATATATATATATATATATATATATATATAATGAAATTTAATAAAAATTCAATGGGACAAAAAAATCAAACGAAGCAAAAAGATTACAGTTATTTCGGAGCATTAAAGATAAATGCTGCCTCATTAAAACCTTGACACGAAAATCTAGTGAGATAAAACCTAAGTGAAGGAAAAGGGGTACAACTACTCCTTTGATATTGATCACTGAAAATCTTTAAGCGGATACATTCCAATCTTGTGAACCAATTTCTTGAATGTAGATGTTGGTAGTACTTTTGTAAATAAATCAGCCACATTGTCACTTAAGCGAATTTTTTAAACATCGATGTCATGTCACCATTCTTCTGAAACTCATGTGTATAAAAGAATTTTGGAAAAACATGTTTCGTCATGTCACATTTGATATAGCCTCATTTAAGTTATACAATACAAGCAGTTTGAAAGATAAATTAATGCTCCAATTGCACTAAGATATAGTATTTTAGGATCAAGAACCTTTTCTCTATATTCAAGTGAACGAAATGAATATTTTTTCGTATAAGTGATCGAACAACTATAGGTGATTCCAATTGATGTGCATTATTAATATAAAAGCATTTTAAAACTTTTTTGTATATGTAGATTGATGAACAAATAATTCTTTTGGAAAATGTTCAATTTGCAACCCGATATAGAATTTGGTTTTTCCCATATCTTTTATCTCAAATTCATTTTTCAAATAATTTGCAGTTTCGTTTAGCTCTTCAAAAGTTCCAATTTAATTTAAATCGCCAACATAAAATTCCACAATTTGCAAATCCGATATTTGCTTTCTTTATGAAAACATATGGGGGGACATCGTCATTTTTATAAAACTCTTTCAACAAATATTCGCTAAGGCAATTATACGACATGCGCCCTGATTATTTAAATCCATATAATGTCCAAAACAATAGTTCATGTGACCATGATCACGAGATAAGAAACTTCATGAAGAACGGGTTGTCCCTTTGAAAAATGTCACAGATATTTATGAGGTATGATTTTCGTTTAGATATGATTGGGAGTAGTATCTAATGGTTAAGAAAGCTGGTCCTAATGGAATTTTTCATCCATCAGAATTTAAAGATACATGTATTTAATGAATAAAAATAGGGAAGCAATGGAGTGTACAAGATTCAGGGAACTAAATTAAAATACACATCCATTGTTTGCTTGACTAGGAGAGATGGAAGAGTTTACTAGTGAAGAAAAGAAAATACGACGAGAAGCTAATTTAATTTTCAATTATTTGGTTTAGATGAGATACGAGATTGAAATGGAATTTGTTTTTGCAGATGAGTATCTGGTAATACAAGATTTAGTGGAAGAGAGGAAACTTAAAATACATTCCCAAGCCTACTCCTTCATAGTTAGATCATGTCAAGTTTGGGAAGATGCATTTGAGGGAGCTATCCATTTTTATATCTTATACCTCTTTCCCCAGAAAGATGACAATCAATCCTATCGTAGAAAATTAACTTCATTGATCTCCACTAAGGTCAACTTCATTCATAGCTTGATCGGTTGTTCCTTAAGGATGACCAAGGCTGAGGCGGTGATCAACATGTCGAAAACTTGAACATACCTGAAGTTTCTTGGCAGCTTCTTCTTGGTGCAAAATGGCTTTTGATTGACCCCTAAGCATAAGAAAGGACTTTTATTGCCTTTTCTTCCGCCCTCTCGCTCAAATTTGTTACCATGAATATGAATGGAAAGGGCAGGCCTAAATGTAATTGTCCTCCATGTTTACTCCATATCAACTTGGCTTAGATCTTGGGGTGATTAAGAGAATGGTCTACTTTGTCAAGTAGGTAAACAATAGACATTGAACCAGTTTGCTTCTTTTATTTCCCAATCATCTCAAACATGGATGTATTACCTTTTCAGGTTGTTCTGTTCTTCCCTTTTCGATATATAAATCAATCTCAAGATATATTCTCCTCTCTTATTCCTCCTAACCATATATTATTGTTGACTTTCGCTGTGTCATTCAAGATATTGGATGCATTTCCCACGATATACAAGGGCCAGTATAGTATGATGGAAGTATAATGATTCCACTTGGATGGATTACATTTTCTAGCCTGTGACCTTATATGCTGATTAATAATAACCTCAAATTCAATCTACAATTGGAACTTTCGTGTTTTGTCTTATATAATTCCCTATATTTTCTTAAATCTCATTTATATCTAGTCACTCGTGATTTATTAAACAATTGATTGTGAAACAATCATCTACGAATGCTCTTTGTTATTTGTTGAACCTCGAAATATAATCAACGAAGCCAACCAACTAATAGCGAAGCGCAAGCACAAAGCAATACGAGCGGAAATAAAAGTGTAAAAAGCTCGCCAAAAGTAGACAAACCTTCCCCCCATCCAGACTGGCTACGAACTGTTAATAAAATACACCTAGTCCAACAAATAAACCGTGATACACTTAACAGAATCAATTAAGAGTTAGCTAATAGAAGGCTGCCATTTATCTTAATCCCTAAATGACCAAATTACCCCAAACCTTGGAGAGAAAACTATTAGTACCCCCGCTTTTAAAGAGGAAAGGCATGCAACTCAAATATATTCCTCCTAAATAAACATTTCCCTCTTACTCCATGTTTGAGCACAAGAACTAGTAAGTTAGGAGGTGAAAATTCTAGCTAGGTGAGAAGATTTGTTGATCTGATTACTATTGTTAACAAATTGGCATCGTCTGTGGTAAATAAAGTAACCCACGAAACTCTGTTATAGGTAAAAGAAACCTTGAAATCATTGAAAGCTAAGAAGATGAACCAAGTTGAAGAAAAACCAAAAGAAATGAAAGCATCAGAAGTATAGGTTGGGGGAATGTAGAGATTGTCCTGTAAATAGTGACTCTAATCTTGAAAGGCAACAAGAGGAAACTCCGGCATGAATAAAAGTCGACATTTCTCCCACACAACATCGCTGCTTGTAGAAGAAAATGCCTATGACTAAAACCACACAGGAGATGGCAGAGAGCTTAAAGGCACTGATAACGGAGAATGCCTCTTTGTGGGCAAAAATAGAGAACACAATGGTTAGCTTGCGAAAAATGGATTGGATCTAGCTAATAATTCCTTCTGCAACGATAATAGCAGCTTACATGTGTCAGAAACTTGTGATAGTACACCGGAGAGGTAGCACAAGTGGAGGCGCAAGAATAGGCCTGCTAGAGAAAGGTTTTCAGAAGAAGTTACCTCACGTGAAAGAAAGTATAGTCATTGGAAAGACCGAAGAATAGATAGTTTGATCAATACTTCTTGTAACCGTCATATATATGAGGAATTTGAGAATCGACCTTCAAGGTCTTATGAGTTAGATGATGATGATGAGTATCTACATTTCTCTAGGGAAATCAAAGAAAAACTAGTGTAGACAAATTTGTTCGCCCAATTATGAAAAAAATACAGTGGTAAGGGTGAACCTATGTACCACTTGGGTGAGTATATGACTCAAATGTACTTGAAGAAGGCAAGCCCTACGCTCAAGTGCCATGGCTTTCATTTGACACTGGATGGATCTACCAAATGTTAGTATAGCAAGCTATCGCTAGGGTCGATCCCAAGTTGTCCACAGTTGAAACAAGCCTTCCTAAAAGTGTAGCTAGTAGGATGAGACAAGCCACGACTACAAGGCTAACTGACTTGAGGAATAAGGAGGTTGAATCCCTTAAAAGCTACTTTGAGCAATTCAATGCTGAGTTGATCGCTTGCAAAATTATATCTGACGAGAAGGCTCGAGATGACTTGTTGAACGGCCTGCTGATGGAGTCTCCCTTCTGGTATGATATCCGAAACAAGAATCCAACTATCTACCATAAATTTGTGAACTAGATACAAAACAAAATCTAGACGAAGGATACCATAGAGAATTGAAAAAAAGATATTAAAAAAAAAAAAAACAATCAAACAATCCACAATCCAAATTTTGTGAATAAGATAATAATAATAATGAATTTCCTTTTCTTTTATACATCGAATTTGTTCCCTCAAAACTAGATCAAGAACTCATCCATAACTCGAACTCATCAAGAACTGCTTTTCTCTTCTTTTTTATCTTTTTATGTCCATAGAAATATTTTATAATAGACATATTAAAGTAATCAACAATCCAAAATCAATACAAGATGAAACTTTAAATTAGTTGAGTAATAATGGAATCTGATAATAGATTTTCACATAGATAAACAACTATTTTCTTTAAACTGTAAAATAATAACAATGAAAATTTATTAAGAAAATATTATTCATAAAAAAAGTATAGTCTAATGAAATAACAAAGAACTTGATAAGAAAACTACCATGAATTAAATGTATTAAGAAAAATTAACATATGATCTTTGACATTATAATTTTTTTTTTTTTTATGAAAACTACTATTTCAGGAGTACATCTCTTAATCTATTCATTTTTCTTCGAACAGCCAATTAGCTTTGCATACTTATGGTTAATTATTTGCAGAAAAGAAGATAAAATATCAAGGGTCAATTAGCAGGTTTTATTTAATTATGGGGCCGGTTTGACCCGGTTAATTTTTTAACCAAATTTCATAACTTTTATCCATTGAAATTTTAGGGGACTAAAAATTTGAACACTTGACTTCTAGCTAACTAGAATATAACCTTACCACCAAAGCAAGCAACACTTTGTTGTCCTTTTGTGTGATAAATCATATCTAACCTATGAACAATTTGTTGTCTTCTAAAAATATTTTTAATAAAATTAGTCCAATATTTTCATTCATTTTGTAATATCAAGTAATTATTTTATATGCTTATTTTGTTTGAAATACACATAAATTATTGGTCAATAACTAATAAATGATTTGTACATCACAAAAAGGGAAAATATAATATACAAAATTATAAAATCAAAATCTAACCATTATCACTAATAAATGAGTTCCAAAAATCTTTAATTTAAAGGTATAAAAATAATTAGTAACAAATAACTTGAAAAATTTAATCGTCTCAAAAAATAAATAAATTATACTTTAAAATTTTTTAGATAATTTTGAAGTAATGACCCACCGGTCCGACCAATAACCCGATGACTCAATACCTTGACCGAGTTAATGTCCGGACCGGGTCTAATAACTATACATGTAACAATCGGAAGATCTAATCAAGTTTATAATTTCACACCAAAATTGAAAAACAAGAAAAATATCTTTAAAAAAAATAAATTCAAGAAAGCATAAAATTTAAAGTAAAAAAAAAAAAAAAAAAAATCATACCCATTAGTATTCAAGTCAAAGATGTAAGCGTAAGTTAGAGAATTTATAGAGGGTTGAACTAGGGGGATGCAGAATTTGAGATGATTAAAAAAAAAGATTATTAAATAAAAGGTCCAAACAGAAAAGAATAAAAAAAAAAAGGCACGGCGAAAATGGAGAGAAAAATGAAGAGTCCGTCCGAAACGAGAAAAAAGAAAAAAATTAAATAAAAGGTCACGAATGTATTAAAAAACTTTTTATGCTTTGAAAAATATAAATTTTTTTATGAATTATTTTATAAATTTAATACATATAGTAATTTTTTTTTTCTATGGGGGCCCTCATCAAGGCGGAGCCTCAAGCGATCGCCTACCTTCTCTATAGTCATGGCCGTCACTGCAATCTAGATCAAATCGAAACTATCTTTAAAAGCTTGGAGTATGAATACTATAAATTTAAAAAAAAAAAATCACTTTGAAAACAGGGTTTCAATACTTGTATAGAATTGATAAACAACAACACAAACTAATTTATTTATTTTCCAATAATTGGTGAGTGAATATTGATTTGTCAAATATTAGAGATGAAGGACGGGATTTGCCTATGACATTTGGTGAGAGATTGAGCAAGATGATACTGCAACAAAGAAGATCGTGAACCCTTGGAGTTGATAATCAATTATATTTCCAATTTATGAAAACAATTAGTAAACTTATTCTCTTTTTATGTCTTAGTGTTTAATTTTTGAAAAATCGATTACTCGACAACCCAACATTCCCACTAGATTCATGTAAAAAATGATTCCAGGGGAGGAAAAGAAATGACGGTTTCACACATCCATCAAAGGAGTAGAATGTTAAATAGCGATAATGTATATTATGATCCTCACGTAGTGGTAATTGATTTATATAATATGAATAGCCTCAAGATGTTACTGATCTACTTTACTTGACCATACGTACAAATGGTCTAGATTTGATCCATGCCAAATCTTAAAATGACATAATAATTAAGAACCGTTAGTCATAGTAGAAATTCGAAAAGAAACGGACACCCAATAAATGAACAAGTACACAATGCCTTCCAATTAGGAGAATGCACCTCTAATTATGGTAAGTGTACATTGTGGGGTTGAAATCTTTGTGTACATTTTATTGAAGTTCAGAAAGTGTTGGATGGGAAAGTATATTTTTTTAAACTGTCCATCATGTGTCGTCACGTAGTTTAATGTAAAAAATGTACATGTAACATGATTGTTATAAATTAATGATAGTGGGGACCACATGACATTAAAAAAAATCTGTAAAAGAGAGTGAAAAATGGAAAGGCGGTTGTCCTCTTTCTCTCATTCTATCACATAGACACGAAGGCACCAAGAGCAAAAACAGAAATTAAGAGGAAAAATGGTAAAAGAAACCTGGGAAGAAGCATCACTAATTTTCAGCTGGGAGATATTTAAGTTTCTTGCTGGGAACTAATTCTCTGTTTTGGCTACAATACAAGGTCAGAAGGAGAATTTTAATTTAAAAATCTGTTAGTGTTTATAAATGTAGATACATACAGCCAGAAATCGATAGGAGAAAATAGATGGTAAATGGACTAAAAGGAAAAAGGGGTCGCGTAACTGCTCGTGTATTTTGATTTTTGAGTTACAATTGGTATTCAATGCATAATTAAAGAAGAAAAATGCTTCTTGTATCACTATTTATAGCGGATAAATTTAATTAAAACTGTTATAATTTCTTCACCACTTAAATGGTTGTAATTATGTAATATGGGTTAATGGAAAAAAAAAAAAAAAAAGGAATATATATATATATATTTTTTTTTTGTTTGGTGAGATTAATTTTGACTCACATCACGTCATCTTTTGTTGTTAAATAAATCTATAAATTGTGATATATATGTAGCACAATCACATTTTGCTTCATGTTTCAATTACAGAAAATTATTTCTACCCAATTAGAAAGGGATTGGAACTGGAACGTGTTTGGCCAACAAGTGATGAGGTGGAATTGAAATGGGTTAGCTTTTAGCCGCTTGCTAGAGTTCGTTATGACCCACTCTTATGAACAAACGGGCTTTGTATAAGGGTTTTTATATCACTTCAGTTGATATTTTTTCACGAAATAAGAAATCCAGTATTTCACTAAAAAGCTTAGATATAAGGAAAGGAAAAGAAGAGCGCTTAGTGAGGAGACAACACCCGAGAAGAGGGCTTTGGGATCCACTTCAATGTATTGAGGAGCTTTGGTCAATGTATGGGAAGTGCTTAGCCCTTTGGTGGCAGTGGCAGTCTACACCTGTATAACCAGATCACGGTACATTCACAGTTAGTATGATTAAAGAATTACTGTTATTAATTGCTTCAAGTGCCCTTTGAAAGTACGCAGTTCGACCCAAACTACATCTAGAGGGAGGTGAATATGTGTAAATGCGGAATTAAAAAATTATAATTAATAGCAACAAGTCACTAATTAATTATCTCTAAATGATTAAGCATACAATACGATTATTCTATGTTTGAATACCGCATAATATAATAACAATAAATAAAACAATAAATAACGCACGGTATGATCACGGAGAAACCCTAACTGGGTAAAAATTCCAGGCACTTTGCCAGTCAACAATCCATTATAAACGATTTATAACTTACAATCTACCAGATTAGACGACAATACGTACTATATAATTTCGTGACTGCAATTCCAACTACTCTCCTGGATTCTGTGCTCCTGCACCACTCCCAATTGCAGATTCCAAGGCTCTCCTGGATTGCGCTCTCCTAACTTTTTGAAATTGTCTATCTCTTGTGGATTCACGAAGAACACTGCGTTCTTCAACGACTGGAACTCTAGTCACCTTCCCTCGATCTTCAGAAACTCTGATAGATATGTAGGTAGCAGCAGTTTGATATTTGAATTGTGAAATTAATGTTTTGGGTCACTAATTTAGTAACTCATCAATTATCAATAAATAAGTAGGTATCAAATTGTCCATAGTTAGAAATTTATGTCCTTTTTCTGATACCTTTTTTTACTCCATGGGTAGAAGGTCATTTTAGTATTCTATGGAACTCGAAATATAAAGAAGTATATCATGAGGCATACACATTCAAACATATTAAACTCTTAATGAACTGTAATATAATTCCAAAACCACTTGAATTTTTGACTTATACAATTCAACATGACAACTATATCATGTTGCCGAGTTCCATTACGATATTTTACTACAAAACTATAGTTTTGGCTCATTCACCATGTGATCTAAAAAGTATGCCTATACACAAAATCTTGGTTGTTGCTTAGTTATGTTTTTATGCTTTTTTTTTTTTTTTAAACATAGGCCTGCTTAGACTCGTAAAAGCTTGTAACTTGGCCTTTTCCACCTAACCATGGTTTGCACTGTTTAGAACATTGTGCCATGTTTTAATTGAAATGAGGGTCCCAAACTTTTGCTCATTTCATAGTTATGTCCTCAATTTTTTCATTGTATTTTACTTCTCAACCCATTAATTAGCACAATTTGTCCATGGTGATGGCCAAAAAATTCATTAGGAGGATAAATATAAATCTTGAACAAAATAGTTTCCTCAAACTCATAGAATATTTAGACAGAAACCGTCTTCTTAGATAAGATATCTTAATGAGATGAAAAAATTCGGAATTTAAATACGAAAATGAGCAAAAATTGAAAATCTTCATTACAATTAAAATACGGTGCAATTAATGTATATAATTATCCATTTAGAAATCCAAAAGTAGTGGACACAATTATTTTCATCTCTCTTTAATCATACGCAATTATTTGTAAAAAATATATGTTAGACAAAAATAATTTCTAAAATGCTTTACTTATATTAAATTATGTTAAGGGATAGAATCCCACATCGAATAAAGATGAAAACATAGACCAATTAATAAAGGGTTACGTTACTCCTCTTAATAAGGTTGACCTTTTAAGATGGAATTTTAATTCTTAATATGGTATCAGAGTCCATTAAGCTCTAACGAGCAATTCGATCCGGTTAAAACTCCAAAAGTGAGCATACGAATTTTAAGATTTGTCTGCTCAAACAAGTCACCATCTTGCGGGGCATGTTAAGGGATGGAATCTCACATCGAATAAAGATGAAAACATAAACTAATTAATAAAGGGTTGTATTACTCCTCTTAATAAAGTTGACATTTTAAGATGGAACCTCAATTCTTAACAAATTACGTAAAAAATAATTAGGGAGAAAAATCTACTCGGGGGATCCGAAACACAGAGAGAGATAGAGAGAAAAAAATGATTTAATTGAACCAAATCAAGCGAAAATAAAAACACTGGTCACTTGTTATTGCTCCAGTTAGGTGACTTATCCGATAGAGAGAGAAGTACGTATCAATAATTGAGTTGGAATCAAATTGTTCTTTACGAGACATTGGGACCCTTTTTAATTGAAAGTCGCTCGAATGCATTGACTAAAAGTTTAAGGGCGTGTTCGATCGTGTTTAAAATTCAATTAAAATTGAAAATATAGCCGTTGTTGGGTTTTACTAGTATAATAAAAGTCAACAATAACAGTTAGTTTTTCAATTTTAATTCGATTTTAATTTCTACCGAACACGCCCTAAAAAAGTATAAAGAATACATGTTATTGCCAGTGGATTGAACGGACGTGAAAATCTGCTATATTTTTTTCTTCTTCAATAATTCAATCTTTTGCTTAATGTTTACGGAAAATCTTTACATGTGGTTTCTGGTGAATTGAATTGACAAGTCACAAAAAAAATAAGATATGTTAATGAGATGAAACAATAGAGAAATTTCGTTACGGTTAAAATATAGTACAATTAAAAGTAAGGGACACAATTATTTTCATAACTCTTTAAACATACTATCACCCATTAGGAAATCCAAAAGTATTAGTTCATAGTTCTTTAATTATATTTTTTTAATCAAATGAGACAATTAGGGGTGTCCAAAAGTCCCGAACCGAACCGAATCGAACCGAGCGGTTCTTCATAAATTAAATACCCGAACGGGTACCCGAATTGAGAACCGATGGGTTTGGTTTGGGTCGGGTCTCGGGTCTAGACCAAGAACCGAAGAACCGAAACTAAATAATTTTTTTATTTTTTATATTGAATTAATTAAATTATTTTATTTTTTTCCTATACAAATTAGCAAATTAATTGAATAAATTAGATTATTTCATAATTTTAATTTTTAAGCTCAAATCATTTTAAAATCCATTAACCCATTTTAATTTGAAGCAAATGAATATACTTTATGTAGTTTTGCTGTAATATTAATATCTACTTTTTGGTATTTGTATGCATTGAATTAATCTTATTGGATGGCTAGTTTTGTATATTTTTTTGAATTGGGCTACGTTAATTTGTAAAAGTTACGAATGAAATGTTATTAATTGTATTTATGTAGTGTTGCTGAAAATATTAAAAAAATTTAATTATGGTACGGAACCGAACGGAACTGAACCGACCCGAACGGAACCGAACCCGAACGGTTCCATAATTATATTTGGACCCAACGGGTCCATTTATTAAATACCCGAAAGTTTTGGGTCGGTTCGGGTATCATCAGAACCGAACCGAACCGATCCATGGACAGCCCTAGAGACAATAAGGTGAACACAGTTAAAATCTCCACTTGCAATGTCATCAAACTAGTTAGTTTAAGCAAATGAAAATGGATGTTGTACCAATTCATAAAGTTATGTCATCAAACTAATTTTAGCTAGTTTATGCAAACTATTTTTCGAACAAAATGAGTTTTTGAATAGTAGTGTTTTAAAGAATGTATGGTTAAAAAGTAGGAAAAATTTTGAATTTACAAGAAGAATATTTTATTAGGTGAATGTGAGGTTAAAAATGGATATGAGAAAAAAATAATTTTAAAAGAATGGTTACCAAACAGAAGCTTCAGTATTATGTAATCATGATTTTAGACCAAACGGGGCTTAAGAAATCTGAAATCATGATTTTCTCCACTACAAGTTGGAAAGTGACAGGAACCATAGGCATTTCGTCCATTTTTCTTGCTTTGGAATTGGAATTAGGATTTGAATTATACGGTGTATGGTTGAGTCGGTAGAGAGAGAAACGTAAATGAGAAGGTATCAAATTGTCCTTTGCCAGGCAATTGGGCCCTTCTCTAATAATAGATGACATTGAATAATTCAATTTGTGTTCCCTTTTTAAACAGAGAAAAAAATCGTTCACACACAAACAACTCCACTTTGCAATCTGTATCCACCTCTCTCTCTTTCTCTACCTCCCGAAATCAGTCAATAACTCACACCAAATTTGTTGTTTATACAAAGGGAATGAGATGTAGTGACTAATGCTAGGTAGATATCAATATTCAATAATTTAAATTAAGAATCAATATTCACAATGGAGTTAGGGACACTATTGGGTGGTTAAGATTTTACGTATTGTGGTGGTTTATGCATTCAATTCATGTCTTTTTTTTTTCAAAGGAATAAGGAATCTCAAAACTATAGAACTATATACCATCTATAAGAAATATTTGAATCTCATGGAAGTTGTATTTAAAATAATTCGATTAATTTTGATGGAATTATAATTATAGCAATTAAATTTAAGTTAACTTTTTTCATTGTGTAATGATTCGTGATCTTGATCAAATATTCTTGGTGTTTCAAATAATTTTTAGAGATATGTCACGACTTTTTTCACATTTTTGTTTTTTTTTTTTTTTTTTTTGGTATAATGGTGTGAGATCACCACTTGCAATGTGATCAAATTCGTTTGTTGATTCAAACGGAATGAGATGTAGTGACTAATGGTGTGTAAATATCAATAATTTAAAGTTGGATTATAATGTCGGGCCACATGGGCCTTATACTTACTTGGCGCCCCAATAGGTGGGGCCTCTAATTGGAAGTTAGTGCTCTGACTAAAAAAATGAAAAAGCATATAGATTACATGTGATTGCTGATGAATTGAATTGACAAGTGACACAAAATAATAGCATATTGTTTCGTACGAAAAGTTGATGAATATTGGCGAAAAATGTTTGAGAAAATATACAAAAAGTTTAAGCTTTATTTATTTATTTACAGAAATGTACATATTATTGGGCAGTCTAGATATCATCCACGATGAAGATAGCATTATTTTGGTGTCGTGTGCACGTAGTTCAAGGACTGTATACTTTAGAATGAAGAAAATGCGGCCAAATTCAGTGGAACAGGGTACTTCGATCCATGTCCTTTTTTTCCCGGTCTCAATTCCCCTGAAATAAGAGTTCCAAACAAATTATTGATTTGGGCGTCTTTCACTATGGACCGACCTACATGAGAAGGATTGAAATGATTTCATAATTTGGGCATTTATGTACAAAACTTCACTTTGACGTCTAATGTATACACATACATTTTAACAACTAGGACCTCTTAGTCTCGTAGAAGCTTGAAACTTGCCCTACCATCTATACCCTAGCCACGATTTACATTTTTAGAGCACTGCACCATATTTTAATTGAAATGATGGTCTTCAACTTTTGCTTATTTCGTAGTTATGTCCCCAATTTTTCCCATCATATTTTGCTTCTCAACTTTTTATTAATTAGCACACTTCGTCTGTGTTGATTGGCAAAATATTCATTAGAAGGGAATAAATATAAAAGTTTGACAAAATATTTTTCTCATGCTAATAGAATATTTAGACATATTCCGTCATTATGGATAAGAAATGATACTAGGACGAAAAAAGTCGAGAACACAATTATGAAAATGAGCAAAAATTGAAAACTTTCATTACAATGAAAGTATAGTGAAATCAACTATAAATGTGGACACAATTATTTAAATAACTCTTTTAACCGTACTTTTTTATTATCACCCATTAAGAAATCCAAAAGTAGTGGACAAAATCTTTTTCATTACTCTTTAATCATACTTTTTCCCTAATTTTTTAATCATTTGGGCACTAAGGTAGACATTTGTTAAAATCTCTTCTTCCAATGTCATCAAATTCGCTAGTTTATGCTAATGGAAATGGATGTAATGACTAATGGTTCAAGTATCATAATTCATTATTAATTTTGGGTAACTAATTTAGTAATAAAAAAGATGATGATTTTAGACTAACTTCTCCACAGGCGTGGGCATTTCATAGACATTTTACTTGCTTTGAAATTGGAATTTGAATAATGTGGTGTATGTGGTGGGTGTCGAATCCAACAAATAATAAATGCTTACTCTTTTGAAATATAAACTGCAGCAAGGGTGAGCAAGATCGTATCCACAGAAATTACTTAAATTTAATTTGTTTTAATCATCCCCAAATTTAACAAAATCCTTTAATTACATAAGGGGTACCTCTAAGATATTATATTCTCATTCCTTTTGGAAAATATGTATAGTCTTCCAAGCATTCCTTCACAAAAATCCCGCCTATTAGTCTTGGGCCGTTCGGGTCAGTAAGGTGTGCCCACGCTTCAAGAAAAGTTTGCTTCAGCATTGTGTACTTTTTCTTTTTCTTTTGAACTTCAATTCTGCTTTCCAAAACTTGTGAAATGGATTCCAATTTGATCCAACTCCTTCATATGACCCTTAAAACACAAAATACAACCAAAATTAAAAACTTGAGCGATCGTAATCATCAAAATATGAGGAAATATAACAAATTAAATAGCTATTATGCATTCTATCAGTATGATTTAGTCGGTAGAGAGAGAAATGTAGAATTCAATTATCAATAAATAAGTAGGTATCAAATTGTTTAGAAAGTTGACATCTTTGATTGCTCATTATATTTTAAAATATTGGATTTAGACCATTAAACTTCTCAAAGTGTCAGAGTTACTAACTGAAATCACTTCCATTTTGTGTCCATGCAAGTAAGGTGTTTTTGATTGCTTATTATATTTTGACATACGTTTTTTATTGCTCACTATACTTTTATATGTTATACTTTTCAAAGTGACGGGATAATATTGAATTGTGCGTTTTTTTTATTTCGTATATAATATTTGTTATTATGTGTTTAGAAAATTCTTTCTAGGTTGAACATTTTATTAAACTATTTTACTGGTGGAATGTATACGGGGCACAATCAAATAAAACTCAATTACCCTTTTTTACTGATAATTTTATTTAAATTGTGTTTAATTGGGTATCTATATTTTGATTTGATTTCACTTAAAGTGATTTCGTCCAAACATAACTATTTGAAATGTTATGTCCTTTTTCTAATACAAGGGGAGCTTTAGCTTCAAAGGGAGAGGAAGAGTCAGTTCAGTAGGGAGTGAAAGTAAAGGCATATCTTATATGGAATGTCCGGAAGGTAATGGGCGAGGAAGGGTAGCCCTTTGCCAAAGACTCTTTGAATCAGGGGAAACCCTTCAGACTTGTTTTCATTCGACCGCCGACAACTCCCAGGGTTCACTAAAACAGGAGGTACTCCGCGAAAGACTATTGACTGACCTGTCGAGCTGATCCGACACCAAGTGGGCCGCACCTCTGAGGACTCAATATGAAAGAGAAAGGTGTTCCTTTAACCCCGAAAGTAGTCCGGTTTCTCTTTTTTATTCCATGTGTAGAAGATCATTTTAGTATTATATGAAACTCAAAATATAAAGAAGTATATCATCAAGCATACACATTCGAACGTATTAAACTCTTAATGAACTGTAATATAATTACAAAACCACTTGAATTTTTGACTTACACAATTCAACATGACAACTATATCACGCTGCCAAGTTCCATTATGATATTTTACGACAGAACTATAGTTTTAGCTCATTGCACCATGTGTTCTAAAAAGTATGCCTATACGCAAAATCTTGGTCTTGTCGCTTAGTTACGTTTTTACAATTTTTTATACACATGGGTCCGCTTAGACTCATAAAAGCTTGTAACTTGGCCTTTCCACCTAACCATGATTTACACTCTTTAGAACATTGTACCATGTTTTAATTGAAATGAGGGTCCCAAACTTTTGCTCATTTCATAGTTATGTCCTCAATTTTTCAGTGTATTTTACTTCTCAACCCATTAATTAGCACAATTTGTCCTTGTTGATGGCCAAAAAATTCATCAGGAGGATGAATATAAATTTTTAACAAAATATTTTCCTCAAACTAATAGAATATTTAGACAGAAAGAGTCATGAGATGAAAAACTTCGGGAATATAAGTACGAAAATGAGCAAAAATTGAAAACCTTCATTGCAATTAAAATATGGTACGACAAATGTGGGATGTATATAATTATCCATTTAGAAATCCAAAAGTAGTGGACACAATTTTTTTGTCTCTCTTTAATCATACACAATTATTTGTAGAAAATATCTGTTAGACCAAAATAATTTCTAAAATGTTTTACTTATAAATTTTAATTACGTAAAAAATAATTAGGGAGAAAAATCTACTCGGGGGATCCGAAACAGAGAGAGAGAGAGAGAGAGAGAGAGAGAGAGATGATTTAATTGAGCCAAATCAAGAGAAAACACAGGTCACTTGTTGTTGCTCCGGTTAGGTGACTTATCCGGTAGAGAGAGAAGTACGTATCAATAATTGAGTTGGAATCAAATTGTTCTTTGCGAGACATTGGGACCCTTTTTAATTGAAAGTTATTGAACGCGTAAATGACTCTGACTAAAAGATTAAAAAAATATAAAGAATACATGTTATTGCTAGTGGATTGAATGGACAAGACATGAAAATCTGCTATATTTTCTTTCTTCAATAATTCAATCTTTCGGTGAAAGATGATGAATGTTTGTGGAAGATCTTTATATGTTAGCCCCGTTTGGCACCCATTTTTTTTTTTCATTTCCATTCTCATTTTTTTTTCTCTTGCTTCATTTCAATCACACATTTTATCAATAAAATAATATTACACATAAACTTAAAACTTCTTATTACTTTTTAACCACACATTCTTCCATCAATCACTATTCTTCTTACTTTTTGAATTATACGGTGTATGGTTTAGTCGGAAGAGATAGAAACGTAAATGAGTAGGTATCAAATTGTCCTTTGCCAGACAATTGAGCCCTTCTCTAATAATAGATGCAATTGAGTCATCCAATTTGTTTGTGTTCCCTTCTTAAACAGAGAAAAAAAAAAATCATTCACACACAAACAACTCAACTTAAAATCATTAATTTAAAATTATGTTGTGTGAGTGTAATTTATTGGGTGGAGAGAAATACAAATTAAACAATTGAGTTGGAATCAAATTGTCCTTATTGAGACATTGGGACCCTTTCTAATTGGAAGTTAGTGCGTGAGTAAATGACTCTGACTACCAAAATGAAAAAGCATACTGGTGATAGGTTGAATTGACAAGTCACACAAAATAATAGTATTGTTTCTAGGGGGAAGTTGATGAATATTGGCGAAAAATATTTGAAATAATATAGGTAAAGTTTTTTTTTTCCCTCCCCAGAAATGTGCATATTATTGGGCAATCTAGATATCATCAACCATGAAGATAGGGACACTATCGCACGATTTCATGTATTTTGGTGTGTACTCACATAGTTTAAGGACTGTACACTTTAGAATGAAGAAAATGTAGCCAAATTCATTGGAATGTAGTACTTCGATCCATGTCCTCTTTTTTATTTTCCCGTGACTCGATTCCAACGAAATAAGAGTTCCAAACAAATTATTGATTTGGGCATCTTTCACTATGGACCGACCTACAGGTGAAGGATTGAAATGATTTCATGATTTGGGCATTTAGGTACAAAGCTTCACTTTGATTTCCAACCATGGTTTACACTCTTTAGAACACCGCACCATATTTTAATTGAAATGAAGGTCCCAAACTTTTGCTCATTTTGTAGTTATGTCCCCAATTTTTGTATTGTATTTTACTTCTCAACCTTTTATTAATTAGTATACTTTGTCCATGCTGATGGCCAAAAAAATCATTAGGAGGAAATAAATATAAAATTTGAACAAAATATTTTCATCAAGCTAATACAATATTTGGACAAAAACCGTCTTCATAGATAAGATATGTTAATGAGATGAAAAAATATTTGGGATTATAAGTACGAAATTAACATTTGAATCAAATTGGCCACAATTGGGCCCTTCTCTAATCGAAAGGTTGCAAAAAAGACTGACTAAAAGATTGATCAATAATTTAGCAGAGAGAAAAAAAATCATTTACTCCACAACAAACGCCTCCAATTTGCTCTCTCTCTCTCTCAATCACACACCAAATTTCTAGTTCTAACGCAAGAAAAACTGAAAAACATGGCTGCTGACGGTGCAAAAATCATATTGGAGAAGTTGTTGCCTGTAGCCGTTGAAGAATTCAAACTTGTCCGGGGTTTTGAGAAAGAATTGGCAAATCTAAAAAAATATCTCGAAATCGTCTACGAAGTTTTGGAAGATGCTAAGAAGCGCGAAATCACCGAGAAGGCTGTTGAAAAATGGCTCAAGGACCTCGAAGATGCTGCCTATGGTGCCGACAATGTTTTGGACGAGATCAAATATGAAGATTTGCGTCGTACAGTAGAGACAGAGGACGAGATTGGGTGCTTAAACTTCCCCTGCATTATGACATTTCTACGCAAGATGGCTCACAAAATCACTTTTCATTGGAAGATGTCTCACAAGATCAAGGACATAAATGAAAATTTCAAAAAAATAAACAACGTAGCCGATGAACTTCGCCTCAAAAGAGAATTCAATGGTTATCCTCTTGCACTGCCTGGAGCCATTGAAACTACCAGCTTCACTGTTGATCCATTTGTCACTGGAAGAGAAAATGATGAATCAGAAATTCTGGAGACGATAACTAGCTCAGTCAATAATCTCCTTTCAGTCCTTCCCATAGTCGGAATGGGAGGGCTTGGCAAGACGACTTTAGCACGCAACATCTTCAAGCACCCTCGTACAGAAACCCATTTTGACAAAAGGATTTGGGTCTGTGTATCAGAAAATTTTGATCAGCTGAATCTTTTTAAAAGGATCCTGGAATTATTAGTGGTCAAAGATTTTTATGGAGGTAGCGTGGAAGCTGTTGTTCAAAAGGTTGCAGAGGAATTAAAGGACAAAAGGTACTTGATTGTTCTTGATGATTTATGGAATGAAGAAACACGTGAATGGAATGTTTTCAAGAATACTCTGGTGGGAGTTAGCTCCAATAAAGGAAATTTCATTATCGTCACCACACGTAAGGAAAAGGTCGCATCTATTGTGAACACTTGCGATCATCCATACAGCTTGAGACCATTGACAGATCATGATTGCTGGTCCATAATCAGAGAAATGACATTTCAAAATAAAAAAGTACCTACACAATTTGCGATTACTGGATTGGAGATTGCTGGGAAATGTAGAGGTCTACCTCTAGCAGCAAATGCGATTGGAAGAGTTTTGCAAGAAAAGGAAATAGAAGAGTGGGATTCAGTTCTACAGTCTGGGCTTTCAAATCTTGAAGAGGGTGAGAAGGGTGTGTTGCAAGTCTTAAAGGTAAGCTATGATCGCTTACTTTCTGCATCAGTGAAAAAATGTTTTGTCTATTGTTCACTATTTGTCAAGGATTCGGTCATGGATAGAGAGGACTTAATCCAGCTCTGGATGGCGGAAGGATTTCTTCAGAACCATCCAGTAAGTGACATGGAGACTAAAGGCAATGAAAATTTTAATATTTTGTTGCAAAATTTCTTCTTCCAAGAGCCCGAAAATGACCAGTATGGCAATATCATTCGCTGCAAGATGCACGATCTTGTCCATGATCTTGCACGTTCAGTTTCGAAATCAGAAATTTTCACGGATATGGATGGTCGCACTGCTGATGACATTCTTCAATTTAGACACCTTGCAATAGAATCAATTGCAGAGGAATCACACAAGGACATAAAAGAGAGACCAAGTTATCCCCGCACATTGTTCTTGAGAAGAAGCGTACCAGATGAAATTTTGTCGTACTTCAAGCATTTGCATACTCTAAAGCTACGTGGTGCATATTTTAGAGAATTGCCAGCATCAATTGGCACGTTGAAACATTTGAGATATCTTGATGTGTCCTACAATAATTATCTCACTACTCTGCCAGAATCTGTTTGCAAGCTCTACAATCTGCAAACCTTGAGGATTCTAAGCAGCAGCTACATAAATCCACAGCTTGTTCGAAGGCTTCCTAGAGATCTGCAATTCTTGATTTGTTTAAGGCATCTCTGTTTTAGTTTTAGTAGGTACGATGATTTCGAGATGCCACCTAAAATCGGAACTTTATCTTGCCTTCAAACATTACCAGTTTTTTGTGTGAGTGACAAGGAAGGTTGTCGAATCGATGAGCTGGGAAAGTTGAAGAATCTTAAAGGCAAACTACAAATACGGAATCTGGAATTGGTGAGCGGCAAAACAGAAGCTGAGTATGCAGATATGGCTGGAAAGCTAAACATCTATAAGTTACACTATCATTGGAAGTCAACGGATTCCTCAGAAAGTAACATCAATGATGAGAGTGTACTTGAAGGGCTGCAACCTCATGAAAAGCTCAAAGGCCTAACAATTCAAGGATTCCGAGGTAAAAACTTTCCATTTTGGACTAGAAATATGGGAATATATAAAGGCGTTGATGACCGTCTGGTGATATTTGACAAATTGATCAAGATGGAAATTAGTGATTGTTTCGAATGCGAAGAAATCCCAATGCTCGGCCACCTACCACGCCTCAAGGATCTATATCTCAGAGATCTGAGAAATGTAAGATCGATAAGTCCATCATTCTATGGAGAGAGTGATTGCAGTTCAACTAGCAGCAACGATGGCCAAGGAACAAAAGTATCATTCCGTTCACTTAAACGTCTTACAATACAAGACATGCTGAACCTAACAGAGTGGGAAGAAGCACAAACGAGCAGAATGCAGGTATTTCCTTGCCTCGAATATTTGATTTTAGAAGGGTGTGGTAAGTTGACTCATGTTCCCCACTTGCGGGGCAGCGGAGCTTCTCTTAAAAAGATGAAAATTTCGTATTGTGGTGAATTGAGGGAATTACCCTCTGACCTAGGCAGCCTCCAGTCTCTTGAGACATTGGAAATAGAACATTGTAGAAATCTGCAATCAATTTCGTATCAAAATGGACAAGAAGGCCTCCTTTCCCTTCGGAGCTTGGAAATTGATAGTTGCGATGAGTTGAGCAACCTACCAAATGAAATGCTAGAGTGTAGTAAGTCTCTACAACGTCTATCTGTGAGCTATTGCGATAAACTCACTTCGCTTCCTGAAATGAGTGGGATGGGATCTCTACAGAAACTAATTGTAAAAGGATGCAATAATCTCACTTCGTTTCCTAAATTGAGCGGGATTGGATGCCTTAACAGCTTAATAGAATTGGAGATTGGGCAATTATCAAACTTCAATTCATTTCAAGATTTTCTCGACGGTATCGAACACATAAAATCCCTTGAGAAATTACAGTTAGTAGGTCGAGCGGATTGGGTCTCTCTACCAGATCAGCTTCATCATCTAACTTCCCCAAAAGAATTGACAATATGTGATTTTGGAACGGAAGAATTGCCCGATTGGTTTGGGAATTTGTCATCTCTTGAAGAACTATATCTAGTAAGGTGTAAAAAGCTCAGGCATCTAGAGTTGACTGGTTGCTGTAATCTCACATCACTTCCTGAAATGTGTGGGATGGGATCTCTACGGCATCTGGGGGTGTTTGGATGCGATAATCTCACTTTGTTTCCTAAATTGAGTGGGATTGGATGCCTTAACAGCTTAACGGAATTGACGATTGGGGGATTCTCAAAGTTCAATTCATTTCAAGATTTTCTCGACGGTATCAAATACATAAAATCCCTTGAGAAATTATCGCTATTTGGCCAAGAGGATTGGGTCTCTTTACCATATCAGCTTCAACATCTCACTTCCTTAAAAAGATTGGAAATATGTCAGTTTGGAATGGAAGCATTACCTGATTGGTTTGGGAATTTGTCATCTCTTGAAGCACTATATCTAATGTCGTGTGAAAAGCTTAGGCATCTGCCCTCTAAAGAAGCTATGCAACGACTCACCAAATTAAAACAATTATATATTGAATCGTGTCCGCTGTTGGCAGAGAGATGCAATGCAGAAAGTGGTCCTGATTCTGAGTGGCCAAAAATTTCTCATATTCCTCTTGTACAAATTCGCGCCTGGTAAGTATATTTAAGGTTTGAAT
The DNA here is from genome assembly GCA_035079005.1 of Fraxinus americana. Lineage (NCBI taxonomy): Eukaryota > Viridiplantae > Streptophyta > Magnoliopsida > Lamiales > Oleaceae > Fraxinus > Fraxinus americana. Next base: position 106,727 of record JAVHZT010000033.1, read on the forward strand.
ATTGACTTCACTTTTCATTAATTTTGGTTAGTGTAGTTACAGGGTAGGTTTAATTAATTTCTGTTACTAATAGATAAAGAGTTTGTCCTATAATTTTGTCAAATAACAAAGATTTCTCGGTTAAATGATTACCATAAGTATTCGGTTAAATGACTTTATTTTTCAATTAATTATATTATTATTATTATTAACTTTTGGGTGGGTTAGTGTGCTAAAATATTAACTGTTATTAATTGCTTCGATTGCCTTATGGATTTTGCATAAATTTTATTAGGTCTTGGTGAAGAGCATCCACCGGACAACAACGTGATACTCATTCATTGTCGCATCAATTCCTAATTCTATTTGAATCTTCGTCAACTTTGCTCTTGTAAGTATTCTTAATTAATAATTATTCTAGGTATTAGATTTGTCACATATTCGAGATGAAAGTATGTGATTTGTCCAATTAAGATCAAAGGGTTAAACTATCTTTAGAAACTTGGAGTACGTATACTGTAAATTAATTAAAAGAAAAATCAACTTTAAAAAGGGTTTCAAAGATTGCAGCAACACAAACTAATTTTTTTTATTTTTTTTTTAATTATTGGTGAAGTTACACAGGTGGAACATGAGTATCGAATTGTCAAGTTTTAAAGTTTGAGGACGTGATTTGCCTTTCGACATGATTGAGAGATTGAGATTCAACCATTTGGAGTGGCTAATTATTTATATTTCTGATTTGTTGTGTCAATGCTGAGGGAGAGGTCCTCATTTTGAGTGGCCAAAGATTTCTCATATTCCTCATGTATAGATAAGGATTTTAGAGATTGTTGAAGTTTGGTTTTCCTGTAAAAATCAACTCATTTTGCATTTATTTTGGTTAGTTACAATGTGTGTTTAATTAATTACTGTTACTATTAAATAAAGAGTCTATCGAGATTGTTCTGTGATTCTGTGGCACAAAGATTTTTTAGTTAAATATTGTTGCAAGTATTATTCAGTTAAATGACATTATTTTTCATTAATTCTATTTATTAATTATCCCCTTTTTACCTTTAGGTTAGTTAGTATGATTAAATAATTACTATTATAAATTTCTTCAAAAAGATTATGTATTTAGCATAAATTTATTGTTATTAGGCATTGCCGGAGGAGATCATCCACCCTACAAGAGTGTGAGTTGATACTCATTCATTCCCCTATCAATTCCTAATTGTGTTTGAGCCTTGCTCCATTTTACTCTCGTAAGTATTGTATTATTATCATGACAAAAACATTATCATGATTTGAACTATCATTAATATCTCAGAGCATACAAAAAGGAGGATAAGATAAACATTGCACACTTCAACTTAGTTAAGGCTTAGCTATACCAAATATTAGATTTGTCAGTTAGAGGTGAAAGTGATTTCCTATGTAACTTGGGAGTATTTGATTTGTCCACTCTAGAAAAAATGGCGAAACTATCTTTAGAATCTTTTGAGTATGTATAGTATAAATTAATTAGGAGTAAAATCAACGCGGGTATCAATTTGTCAAATATGAAAGATAAAGGATGTGACTTGCATTTGACGTTTAGTGGAAATTGAGCCAAATGAAACTTCAACCAAACAAGGAAACTCTTGAAGTTGCTAATTATTTATATTTCCACCTTGTGAAAATAGTCAATAAAACAATTCTGTTTTTATATCTTAATATTTAATTTTTGAAAAGGTTCCTTGAGAGCCTATCACAATAGATGTTCGTAAGAAACCTATTACCCGACAACCCAACATGTTCATAAGATGATTCCAGAGGAGGAAAGAAACAATGATTTCCACATCCATCCAAGGCGCAAAATGATAAATAAAGAACAGAATAGACGCCCAATACATGCACAATTAAACAAGGCCTTCCAATTCAAAAATGGGGAAGAAGTCATTGCAGAAAATATATGCTCTCCCCCAATAAATGCAGCAGCACATCTAAGGCCATCAAAAGCACACCTGCATGAAGTAATTTTTAAGTAAAACTAGCATGACCTCAAAGGTTTAAAAAAAAAAAAACACTTGCAGCCAAATCATAATTTGGAACTGAAATGATATAATCACAACTGGTTATCAGTATGCTCAAATATAGGAAGAGGCAAAGCATTAGGTTATGTTGAATATTTGGACACGAGGCCCAAATAGTTACAAAAAAAATTCTCTCAGAGCCTCTTGTTGAAAAATTAAATGTGGGAGAAACATCACTTTGTTCTGTACAAACCATGGGAGTGAAAATTTTCTCTAAAAACAAAAGTTCGCTAGGAAACCAAGGGAGAATTTCTTCTCGTTGCTTCGCTAGGAACCATGGAGGAGAAATCCACATGGATCTGCTAAAATCTAGGGAAGATTTTCGTGGCTTTTGGCCTTGGTAGGCCGGCAAATTGAGGGGTAGTAATGGAATGACATTTTTGTCCCCTATTAATGTTTGAATTTACAAGTCAACGAAATTGACTAATAGTCAATTAGAAGGAATCTATTTATTTGGAGTCACATATTTTCCGAAGGTTGGGACCCTTTTTCATCTAGAAAATTTGATTGGGGAAGAAAGTGCAAATGACCCTAAAGGTCGGGGACATTTGGCATTATTTACCCTTTATTTTTTTATCTATTTTTTTCCTAAATCATTTTCAACCACATTATAGGTACCAACAATTTTTCCCCACTTTTCAATCATATATATATATATATATATACTTGATTAATTTCCGCAACGGTAACTAAAGCTTCTAAAAACAATTCAAAATGATAAATTATGTATTTTTGTTGCTACTACACTAGTGATCACCGATCACTCCATTGGAAACGTTATAGAAAATCCTATGTTGCTATGTTAAATGTAAATGTGAACATAAACGTCTTTAAAAGTTTGGGAAGTAATAAATTGGAGAGTTAGGAATAACTTTTAGATGTTGAAAGTATTATGAATACGACTTTAAATTTAAAGTTGTTAGTTCGATTAAATTCTATAAAACTCATGTTTATATTTGAAGTAACGTATCAGTTAACATTGTTTGTGTCCATGTTAACATTTAACGTCACTTAGGATGTTTGGTTAACATTTAAACTGATTTTTTGAAGATGTTCTAAATTGAAAAGTAGATAAGAGCGAAAAGTGAATTCTTCATATCTTGAAGTAAGGAAAACGAAAAATAGGTAAGTGTTTATACTCGGTTGGACTCCCACGTCTTTCTTTTCATGATCAAAGTAGATTGTATTAATGTTAAGAATGTATTATCGACTTACTATGTGACTTCACTTTGTAATTGATTCCAAAAAGTAGTAATTCGACTAATGATAGAATCGTCATATTTAAATTCAAAACAGCCTTTCCAAATTTTCTGGAACTCAAAAGTGAAATGTTTTGCACATTTTGAAGATCAAAACCTCACAAAGTCAATACTAGTAGAGTATAATCCTCATCTCTCAAAATGTCTCGTTGGGGACGACAAAATTCTACCGCCAATCCTAGATTGACCTGTCCTGAATGGTAAATGAGATTAAGGAACGTAGGGTCATCGAACTCGCCTCTAATCTATTTATTTTATATATGTTTTAATAGGATAATTGCACCAGAAGCCAAGAGAAATGAGATGGTAACACCAGTTTAGGATAATTGCAGTAGAAACATATTAGCATGCCTCAACTAAAAGTAGATTTCCTGATACTGAGCTCTTATAACGTAGCTGGCCACCAAAAATTTTCATAATAATTATCATTGCTTGAAAATGATCTCCACCTTCCTGCTACGAAAATGATATAAGCTAAAATAATTTCAGCATCAACTCTCAGAGAATTCGATTTTACAAACAAAAGACTATCTGCCCAAGAAACTCAAATGTATTGCTTTTTCAGATTTCTAACAGATCAGTCTTGGCTCGTCTTCTTCTTTTTATCTTTCTTTTTGGTGGGAGGTTCAGCTTCTCCATCGGCCTCTGTGCGTTTTCTCTTCTTTTTCTTCTCTCCTGCTTCAGCATTACGGACTTCATTCTGCAACTCAGTACATTCAGCTAATTGCTTCTTCTTTTTGTTCTTTTCCTTTTTTCGGACTGCCTCACTATTAGGTTCTGTATCGTCAACTGCATCTTTTGACACGACAGCATCGTCTTCTGCATTAGCATTCTTCCTCTTCTTTTTCTTTCTCTGTTGCTCTTCATTTATGACAGGAACCTTATCTGCATCTTTCTGATACGATGTCGGCTCAGTCAGTCCAAGAACAGAATCGGCCGAAGGATTGTAAGTCTGTATTGATAAGAACGTAAATTAAGGGATGCAAGAGAGAATCATTAGATAAGAACGTAAATCAAAGGATGCAAAAGAGAATCATATAATAGCATCAAGGAAGTGAAATAAATCAGAGACCTTGGCTGGGGTGATCAATCCTCCTGAACCCTTCTTACGGTCCTTGTCGTAGAATTCTATCTTGGGTTTGCCTTTAGCAGATCCAGCAGACCGACCCAACTCTCTGCCTTCTAAGTTCCTCAGCCGTGCTTCAAGCTACAGAAGTTCAGTGTGAGAAAAGTTCTAACACGAATCAACGATACTAAATCTGGAAACTGAAATACTTTTAATCTATTTTCCATTCCCATAGAGTTATCTTGGCTGTCTCCAAGAGCATCACATAGAACAGCCAACGCAGTTTTGGCAGCAAGAGACCGAGAAATTTTACCCTTGTGTTTTGGTGCTGCTTGACCAATTAAAGATGCATGGTATATAAGGCCATATTTAGGAGTTGCGTGCTTTGTTTTCAGTGCTCTAAAAAGAGCCTTTTCTGCACCAAGTATGTGGACCGTACTTCCAGGTTGCTTAGCAAGATTCAACAAGCTGCCTCCATGAGCGATAAGGCGAGCACCAACAAGCTCTCCAACAAGAGCAGTGAGACTTGGAGCAATGGTGTTCATCCTGCTTTTTAGATAATCAAACAACTGAGCTCTGTATTCTGCCAATGAGAGAACTTGGTTGCACAAATCTTTGATATTTTCCAAATCAAGATCACTAACTTCAGTTCCCATGGGAATCATGGCTGCTTCTTTCAGTTCTGTCTCGACCTCTTCTGGAAGTATCTATAAACAATTTAACAACACATTTAAATATCAATAGATCGTGCGTGTCTATGTTTACGACTGGGGTAGAAGAAAGGAATATGAAGAAGTTAGATCGGTACCTCAGAGAAATCAAGTTTTGCAGCATTTGTACGGTTACCCATCAACTTCACTGTCTTGGCATAAAGGATATTGTCTTGCACAATCTTTGCAAGTTCTGGAAAATGCCAACCATACCATTCCCTTACTCTCATTGCATACGTGTTCAGCTCTTTGTCAAGGTCATCCAACAAGCTAATGGCTTGTATGATCATTGTATCGACCTAGTTCAGAAACAAACAACAGCCTTATAAATTAAAAACATGTAGATTTGAGAGAATAAGAAAGATTCAAGCAACTCAAGGCCTTATACATTGTCTGGCACATAAATAAAATGCAAAGCACACAATCAACTACAAAGAGAGAGAAGATTTTAATTGGATTATTGCCAGGTGAAAGCTGGCACAGAATCAATATGACTTCCCATAATGACCTCATTGGCAGAGCAGATACTGATAGTCAGCGATATTATCATAATTCAGATCACAGTTTATAAAATTGGAAAACTATACTGAAGGCCTATTTGGGCCGGATTAAAATCTGATTTTAATCCAAGTCAAAGTCGAACAATCAATATTAACCACATCTTTCATGGGTCCCACATCTTTTCAACCACACATTTCAAAAACTTATATCACAATCCACTAAAAATCTAATTTTAATCTCCACCAAACTCCCTCTGAGTATCCTTTCCTTCCTTCATCAAATCAGAAAATTCACTTTTTCCCTTAAAATTTACAACACGGTTGCAAAAGTTTCTCATCAAGGCATAATACAGAACAGTGCTTCATATTTTCAATTTTTATCTTGAGGCAAAGTAAACGGTTATAAGATCATGTTAGTGCATGTTTGAAAAGTGATTTTAATCGATCTAAATTATAAATAAGTAAAAATGAATAGTGGATAAATGGGTAATACTTGTGTACCCTACGAAATGTGAAGATAAAAAGTAGGTTTAACCAATTATGTTTATAAATTAAATAGATGCCAAACAAGCGCCAATATTTACCTAGAGTATCATCTTACACCATTTACTTCATATATTTTCAATGGGCATCAAAATAAAAATATTTTGTTATCAGAAAATAGCATTCTATGGACAGGCATTTACCAACTCAACTAGTAACGTGTAGTCAATTATAATACTCCTAGTACCATCACTCCACAACTTTGTAATCCAATACATGCACGCAGTTTAATGTGAAAATCCTGTCCATAGATCTATTTTCAGGTTTTATTTTTCTAGACAGAGTATTGTTGTCTAACACAGTTCCAATAAAATGCCTGAGAACACCATAGGTGAAAACTAAGATCTGGGAGTGGTAGCAATTGCTTTTATCTACATTTTATTATACGGTAAAATCCATTGTTTATATTTTCCACAAACAGTCGTAGACGAATTTAGTCGAGTCAGGATATAGCAATTCACCTTATCGGGGCTGAATTTCAACTTGTACCTTGAAAGGCTGTGAGATAAACCCAAGCTCATTGGAGCCAAATCTTGAGCAGCTAGACCAGATATAAGTTCAGTAAATTGACTTCTCACCCCTCTCATCAGTTCCATTACACCATTGTTGTGAACACACTCAATTTGCTGCAAGAATTAATTTTTACCTTAAGTCGCAGAAACCAATGCAGGGAATACAACTGATCAATAACATAGACCTGCTCAAAGGCTATAGAGACCACTCACCAGCTTCTCCTTAATTGCATTACCAAGTTTTGAATCAGCCACAGCCAAAATATCGCTTTCACAATGAATGCACAAGAATTTGCGAAGACCTTTGCTAGGCTTACTGTCTATCAATAAGGTAGCTGCTGACAGAGCCTCTGACGTGTTCTCAAACTTGGAAAAAGCTTTTAGCTTGACAACCTATTGTTGGAATCACAACAGTAAGTAATTGCATGCATTAGTTGAAAGGAAATAAAAATAACTACGAATTATTTATTAATTTTCTAATAGCATAGCACATTAGAGAAACGGGTAAGGATTGTTTCCGCAAAATATATAAGCTACAACATCAACCAAATAGCCTTCTTTCATTACAGTCCAAATCTTGCTAATGTTTTTCAGGAAAGGTAAGTTATTTGCCTACATTATCCCAAATCATTTAATTGAAGACTACGGCTGCAACAATCGTAAACAAATATTGACATAAAAATTATTTCTTTTCATTTTTTTATGCATGTGGATACGAGCTGGCCCAATAAATATTGGGCAATGAGGAAAATTACATGTCGAGCCGAGTCAGCAGTGGAAAATTCCTTCCATAAGTCCTGCAAACAGTAGCATTGCCTCCATCAAATAACTAAAAATCCAAAATCAAAGAAAATAGAAAAACCCAGAAGGTGTTTGAACAAACCAGTACCTCAACTTTAGAGAGCTTGCCTTCATCCAATACTTTGAAAAGAGCAAAACCCGCCGGCGTTTCAAACAACAGTAACATTGTTCTTAATCCACCACTACCTCCTGAAAGATAGAAATCTGTAAATTAATTAAAAGAAAAATCAACTTTAAAAAGGGTTTCAAAGATTGCAGCAGCACAAACTAATTTTTTTATTTTTTTTAATTATTGGTGAAGTTACACAGGTGGAACATGAGTATCGATTTGTCAAGTTTTAAAGTTTGAGGACGTGATTTGCCTTTCGACATTATTGAGAGATTGAACAAGGTGAAAATTCGACCAAAGAATGTTCAGAAACTTTTGGAGCGGCTAATTATTTATATTTCTGATTTGTGGTGTCCTCATTTTGAGTGGCCAAAGATTTCTCATATTCCTCATGTATAGATAAGGATTTTAGAGATTGTTGAAGTTTGGTTTTCCTGTAAATATATTTCAGCTATTGACTCATTTTTCATTTATTTTGGTTAGTTACAATGTTTGTTTAGTTAACTATTCTTACTAGTAAATAAAGAGTCTATCGAGATTGTCCTGTGATTATGTGGCACAAAGATTTTTTAGTTAAATATTGTTGCGAGTATTATTCAGTTAAATGACATTATTTTTCATTTATACTATTTATTAATTATCCCCTTTTTCCCTTTAGGTTGGTTAGTATGATTAAATAATTACTATTATAAATTCTTCAAAAAGATTATATATTTAGCATAAATTTATTGTTATTAGGCATTGACGGAGGAGATCATATACCCTACAAGAGTGTGAGTCAACACTCATTCATTCTGCTATCAATTTCTAATTGTGTTTGAGCCTTGTTCCACTTTACTCTCGTAAGTATTGTATTATTATCATGACAAAAACATTATCATGATTTGAACTATCATTAATATCTCGGAGCATACAAAAATAAGGATAAGATAAACATTGCACACTTCAACTTAGTGAAGGCTTAACTAGACCAAATATTAGATTTGTCAAATGTTAGAGGTGAAAGAAAGTGAATTCCTATGTAACTTGGGAGTATTTGATTTGTCCACTCTAGAAAAAATGGCGAAACTACCTTTAGAATCTTTAAGTATGTAAAGTATAAATTAATTAGGAGAAAAATCAACGTGGGTATCAATTTGTCAAATATGAAAGATAAAGGACGTGACTTGCATTTGACGTTTAGTGGAAATTGAGCCAAATGAAACTTCAACCAAACAAGGAAACTCTTGAAGTTGTTAATTATTTATATTTCCAACTTGTGAAAATAGTCAATAAAACAATTTTGTTTTTATATCTTAGTATTTAATTTTTGAAAAGTTTCCTTGAGAGCCTATCACAATAGATGTTCGTAAGAAACCTATTACCCGACAACCCAACATATTCATAAGATGATTCTAGAGGAGGAAAGAAACAATGATTTTCACATCCATCCAAGGCGCAAAATGTTAAATAAAGAACAGAATAGACGCCCAATATATGCACAATTAAACAAGGCCTTCCAATGCAAAAATGGGGAAGAAGTCATTGCAGAAAATATATGCTCTCCCCCAATAAATGCAGCAGCACATCTAAGGCCATCAAAAGCACACCTGCATGAAGTAATTTTTAAGTAAAACTAGCATGACCTCAAAGGTTTAAAAAAAATAAAAAACTTGCAACAAATCATAATTTGGTAATGAAATGATATAATCACAACTGGTTATCAGTATGCTCAAATATAGGAAGAGGCAAAGCATCTTACTGGCTAACTTTACTGAAAAACATACACTCAGCGAGAAGGCTCCACTGTGTTATAGGAAATGTATTAAAAAAATTAAGATCCAGAATATTATGCACCAACCTATTTACTGGAAATTCAAACATAATTGCAAGTTAACCATTAAAGTTGGTTCAACTTAATTATAAAGCTAGAAAAGTTACAATAAGAGGAAGCACCTCCAATTAACAATGCTAAGACAGCCAATGAGACCATCTTTTCTAGAAAGAACTACGATCGTGGAACTCCATGCAGATAACAGGGTCAATACTTTAAAATTATACTTTCTTCCAAAGTCACAGTTACATATCTAATCCAAAGTTAAACTATGACGAATAATGACTCCTGATCAACTCCAACAATATAGAATATAGATTATTCGAGGAATGAGATTGGCCTTAATCAGCTCCAATGGGAAATTCAATAGGTTACTATTGTAGGCCCAATATATGGTTATGAGCATGAAATTACATAGTTTCCTGCAACAACATACTTCAAGATCTTGTGACATGAGTAGCGAAAAATGCACTTATAAAGTAGATATGCCACAATCATAAGAGCTAGTATCAGAACAAACTCAATTATTGACATCCAAAACTGACAGATCTCATTGATTCCTAGCATTCTTTAAGGATTATTTTTCAAGAATAATTGCCCAAGTTCAATACTAATTTTCAGGAAAGGAACCAAAAAAATTAAAAAAAAAAAAATGCAAGTGCCTGCATATCTAACATAAAAACTCAGGCAATAATCATTAACCACAACCTTTTTTTTTTTTCCCTGCTCTAGCATTTCTCACAAAAAAAAGTTAGAACAATGCGACAGATCATATATATAAAACAAAAATGATATGTTTTGAGAATTTCAATTTCAGAAATATAACTGCAATAACACTTGAGATACCTACTTTAAGTAGAATCATCTTCTTCATTATTGCACAACGTAATTGAAGCATTGCATTCGTGGCAAAAAGAAAATTAGTCACTCTGCATTTTTCCACTGCATCTTTAGAATATATCAAACCAAGCAAAAAAGTTAAATAAAAGATAATAACGAGAGAAATATGCAAATGCTGAACCCTTAAAATACTATATAGGCACAGGACTTACAAATAAAACTACTTAAAAGAAAACTCTAGGCACGAGTGAGCACTGCAAAATCAAAGGGCCTAGAATCACCAAAGGAAAGAGAATAGGTCCACATGGTTGATACTAAAAGGATGCAGAAAAAGTTAAAACATCATGCATAAACCTATTCCCATCAACTTCAGATTAAACTTAGTTTAGTTCGACCAGACTAGTGAGGCAACATTTGCCAAAAATAGGGATGACAACGGGGTGAGTCAGGGTCAGGGCAACCTTCCCCGCCACAACCCGCCCCATACCTGCCCCTATACTCGTTCAAGGCAGGGCAGGTCGGGGGATGGGACGAGGCGGGGCATGGTCCCTACCCCGTTTACTACCTGTTTACATTTTTTTTTAAAATCTGTTTTTAATAGAGGTATTTAAATTTTGGTAGTTCCATGATACAATAAATATAACATCCCTAAAAATAAAATAAAGGTTAGATCCAACCTTTATCAGGTTACCTAATTGCATTACCCATAAAAGCAAAAATAATTTGAAGATTTAAATACACAATAAAAATTAGACATTTGGATAAATTACAGCATAGCGTACAAACAAACATCACATAATGCAACACTTAGAGCCTGTTTGGTAGGGATTTTTGGGGAAAGAATTGATTTTGAATAGTGATATGATGGGAAATGTGTGGTTGAAAAAGAAGAAAAAAGTATTGATGTGATGGAAAATATTATTTTATTGAAGAATGTGTGGTTGAAAATGAGAATTGATTTGAGAATCAGAAACAAACAGGGCCTTAATGTTGAAGATATTGAAGTGATGTCATCTTCTTCTAGAATATCCGTATTAAGCTCATTAAAACTGATGATGATAAAAGTGATTATTTGTTAGACAAATGATGCATTTAACTATTTATTATTCAAGTCCGTTTAAAGAAAAATCAATTTACTTCCTCTCAATATCAGTATCACTCAACTGTGTACAACATCTAGAGTACGATGTAGGTGATGAATGTTCTAACAATAAATAAACTAGTTAGCGGTAAAGAAAAAACAAAAATAATAATTATGAAAAACATAGGTAATTGTATTTCTCGTACTATGAATATCAGCATATAACCAATCTTGAGCACACATTAAAGCCTCTAAAGACTTTAGATGAAGCCTATTTCTATGAAGACTAACAAATCTACCACTGGTACTATGCAGACTCAGATACCAGTGTAGATATTGGGATAACTAAAATATCTCTTGCAACTTTTTGCAAAGAAGGATATTTTGTTGAATTTGCATTCCACAATGCCAATATGTCAAAATCATTCGATCTAGGCAACAGAGGCTTGTCCAAGAAAATATCGAGCACTAACTTCATACTATCAGTACTAGTGGTATTAGAAACAAATAAATCAAATTGTGCCAACAGATCTTTTTTGCTTACAATAGTAAATGTCTCGGTTTGGTTTGAAGATCGAGTCACCATTTGATCTATGTCTTGTTTTGTACTCATTTAGCAGCTTATGACAAAATTTTCCAACCCTTTCAATCTCAAGATCCGAAACTTCATTTCTATAAATCATCGGCAAATAATATTCAATCAACTTCATTTTAAATCTTGAATCCAACACACTATCTACTGCCAAAATTCCATGAATCTCGCTCTAATATTTTTCAAGCTCGTCAATCATATTGCAATCAAGTGCTAACTTTTTTGGAACAAGCTATTTTCAATTGATGTGCAGAAATCTCAAAATTTTCTACTCTTTTTAGAGTTGCTGTCTAATATGCAACACTGTCACGAATTTTCTCAACACTCGAGTTAATAATCTCCGAACCATTTTTAACTATTAAGTTCAATATGTGCACACACCAACGCATATGGAAGAATTCACCATTTAACAAAAGTGAACTAATAGAAAGCTTATCTAAAAAAATGTTGATCACGTAATTTTGCAATTGAAATTAATCTAAATGGATTGGTGGGTAACATCCTAAGGTTTGGGCATTGGGAAGGGATCACTTCCAATTGGGTCAAATTGTGGGTTTGGGCCTAGGCCATTACATACAATTAACAATTTTTTTTTTTGTAAACTTAAAATCTTTTAAGTTTTATTTTAAATATTAAATGGGGGTGGAATGGGGCGAATTTTCCCATAAATGGGATGGGGTGAGGCGGGGCGAATTTTTCCATCCCGTCCCCGCCCCGAATACCCGATTAAGCAGGTAATCCCCACTCTATTTGGGCCTGGGGCCCGTGGATATTGGATTTAATGGTTTTTTTTTTTTTGCCATCTCTAACCAAAAATCCAAAATATGCTTCAATTTGCCTTTTGATAGCATGTAACAACATAAAAGAGCTCTTTTTTTTTTTTTGTAGTACTGACTATCCGAAGTGAGTGACCAGAACTCTAGCCGAAGCATACAACTCTAATACATGCAGCAAATCTTTCTTTGAAAACCAATCAACAACAAATATGAATATACATCAATGTATTTTTTCACCTACATAAGCAAAAGCGTGTCTAAGATAACTTTAAATATAGTACCAACTGGGACTAAAATTAATTCTGCATATTGAATAAGTAAATATGTACACTCTCCAATGACTTATGTTTTTAGATATATTGGTTCCACATCTTTTTTTCTTTCGATCTTTTTAAATTGTGCTTGTCTTGGGCCTCAGTGAAAAATTAATTCTGCATGCACAAGTGAGCATATTGAATAAGTAAATATGTACACTCTCCAATGACTTATGCTTTTAGATATATTGGTTCCACATCTTTTTTTCTTTCGGTATATTAATGACAAATTAATCGCACTTATAGTTGGGTATTATTCAAATGATAATTAACTACCATTTTCTTTTTGCAATTTATAGAAAGGCATAATTGGGTATCAATGAGTTTTAGGATATGTGCAAGTCATAAGACAAATCAATTACATAATTCAAAAGAATTTAAAAATGCAAAAATACTTCATTATAAAAACAAACTATATTAAAAATTCATAATATAAAATATTAACGAGATTATAAGTCCAACTTCCAAATAAACATAATATAAATAATAAATTTTCAAACGAATAACAAACTTGTAATATTATCTACTACTAGAAGTAGAAATAGCCTAAACAATTTTCATATCATCACTCTAACAAGTACAGCCACATACACGAGATATGAAACAAGGACACGCAGACACAACTTTTAAAAAAAAGCATGAACACATCAATTCAAAATCTATAAAATTATTACAGTTATATATATTATATAAAATGCCGGTTTTTGCCTTAATTTTTGCAAGTGTGATATAGGACAACTTTACTAGAAATCATTTCTACTTATACTAGTTTTAGTATTTAACTATTATAGGTATTTCTTAATTCTAGTATTTATAGGATTCCATTAGTTTTGGTATTTGGTTGACATGGTTTCTTTCTACTTCTATTAGGTAGGTTATCATTTTTCTTATTCTTTTATGATTTTTGTTTTGTAGAAAATAAGGGGATGTTCTCTTCATATTTGAGTTTTGAATTTTGAGTTTTGAATTCATTTTATATTTTGTGTTTTGAGTGTTTGTTTTGAAATTGTTGAAAATGCGTTCTTTTTGTCATTCTGAAAAACTGTTTCTAAAAACATAAAAATGGAAAACGCGTTTACTTTGACATTTTGAGAATATTTTTTTAATAATATTTTATTCAAGAAATCTTATTATTCAATAAATTATAATAGTTTAATGTTAATATAATATTAAATAACATATACATTTTGAAGTCGGTGAATCTTAAAATATTTTTTTCCAAATATAAAAAACACATCCCAAACTAAATTTGGCAAAACAATTCAATCGATACGATTAGAAGTTTACGTGTCATGACAAAACAAGTAGATACTGCACAAAATATAAAATAAATCCACGAAGTCATATACGACGTCTTGAGTAGTCATTCCACATGTGTGTAGCAATTTGATCCCTGACTTGTCCCATTTGAGCTGTTTGACTAACATCAAAATGTATGACTTCTTGATCTTGACCTGACTCCGGTATCTCTTGAAAAACTATATTCTCCTCTGAATACTCATCGAACAACATATCTAAAGCGTGCTCCTGGCAAATAAAGTTGTGAATTGTACAACATGTAGTAGGGATTTCTCTTTGCCTACTAAGTAGAGAATTGGTAATCAATTTTAAAATAGGAAATCTTACCTTTAAAACTCCAATGCAATATTCAATAATGTTAGGGCACGAGGAATGTCTATAGTTGAACAATTCTTCCTTCCCACGCAGTCTTCCTCGTTCAACATAGTCATGCAGATGATATCTTTGACCTCGATAAGGGGCAAGAAATCCAGACATGTTTGGGTAGCTAGAATCAACAAGGTAAAATTGATCTGCAAAAATAATAATAATAATAATAATAATAATAATAATAAGACTCACATAGTGTAACACTGTAGATACATTCGCAATAATTTTTGAAGTACAATAATATACATCCCCGTGACATTGGAAAGTTGTTCGATCTTTTTGTGACTGCGTCAACGAATCCTCGTGAATCATTAGCAGTGTCTTCCCAGCCAGAATACACAAACGTGAATTTCATATCGAAATTACATGTCAACATCACATTTGTGTTACATTAGTTTTCCTTCCACGAAAAGATGTTTGCCTCGATGCAGGTGCCATCTATTACGTCTATACAATCGTTAAAGAAATGATATTTGCACAAAATCCGCTCATGCACATCTTGATTTGTGGGACGGATTATCTCTATGCCAAATGAACAAACAGCTCTTATCACTCGTTTAAACCATTTGTGTATAGTGTTGTTGGAATGCTGAAATCTATCACCAATAATACTATATCGTGTAGTGTACCCTATAATCATCAGGAACATAGCAACACCCTCCTCGACACTCACTTTTTTTCCATCTTCCAACAACCATTCTCTTTCAAAATATCATAAAAATTCATGAAAACGTGTTTCTGCATACAAAAATTACGATAGCACACGTCCGGATGTCCATTTAGAATTTCTAACATGTACATTTTTCCCGTGAGGAATGATGTCCTACAAGGTATCTTGTCGATGGTACTTCCTTTGTAAACAACAATCATATTAAGCATCATTAAATCTTCAAAATTTGCGACAAACTCATTCGTTAATAACAAATCATCATCACTCGAATCTTTATCAATGAAATCATCGGTATTCACATTATCATCCATGCTATGAACAAAATATACCCACAGTAAGTAACATCAGTCATAATCACCATCATTGATGCAAATAAAACAAACAATCTAGCATTGAGAAATAAAAAAAAAAATTAACATCAATTCTATAATCACCAACATCACTAAGTTCATACATGAAAACATTACATCACATTTAAAAGTTCACAACAGTACTTGGAGCGATGAAAATAACACAACGATTCAACCTTCAACATCACAAATTAAAACAACAAGATACTAGAGAAATTAAAACAGCAATCATATCAAAATAGATCCAAGATAGGTCCTCTCCTTGCTTCGACATCTTCACAAACGACACCCTAAAATCGAGATCCTTAAAAGCCTTTATTGCTTTCATATAAACCTCATTGGACACCCCTTCCATATTGTTTAAGATGTCCATGCATATAACATTTGAATAAGGATCAAGACTACTAACATCACTATCCGATTGATTACATGATTTTCTTTGTATCTTTGTAAGCTTTTCTTTTAAGTAAAGTGTTCTAAGTTCAGTCTCTTCATTCCTTATACTAACTGTGGATGACCACTGTGCCATGCTGGCCTCGAGTTTATCACTTTTACTGATTTTAGGTTCTTTACGTCGACGTTCACTCGACGTACCAATTTCCTCACGCCAACGAGTATTTGAAACCTCATCAACTTCATCATCATTTTCCACATGTACATGTACTCCCCTGTTCAAAAAATCATCTTCTAGCTGCATTTCTTCCTCTGATGTGTTTGGAAGCTGAGTGGAGGCATTGCCTAATCCTCCAGTAGCAGTAGCAGTAGCAGTAGCCTCGCTAAATATCTTCCTAAAGTGTGGTAGTATCTACATCCTTCCCTTTTCAATAGTTTATAATCCGACTTGTTAATCTACATTAAAAAAGAAGCCACATTAGAAAAGGGGTATAATTGGTAAGATGAAAAATTAATGATGAAAATATTCTTTAATAAATATATGTACCGTATAAAAGTGTTAACAAAGTTCATCTGCAGCATTAACTTTGTTGGTATTTGGATCCCATGTAACACCTGTATGTCCCAAAAGTTCGGAGAACATGAGATGAATCTTATGTAAGCGGTTCCACTTTTCCTTTAATCTATCTATGCCATAGTTCATTTTTGTTGAAGCTATCATGGTTTCATTGATTCTGCCACATTCATCTTTCATGAATGTAGAACATTACAGTGCGTTTGATTTCACTTTCTCGTAAAGAATTTCGATAAAAGCGTGTTCATTCTCATCCGCCATGACATTGGTTCCTTGTTCCTAACTCTGTGACCACCCTTGTTCTATATTCAATAGAAATCAAATTATCACGAAATGTATAAGTCATTCCATAGGCACATGTCAATCCTACATCAACTCTACGTCCAAAGATATCTTTTCTTTCCTTTTCCCATTACATTCTACCAAGTTTTAAATATAAGAAGAAATTCATAGTATCAATTGGACAATACCATCAACTACAAAAGTGAGTACAAATTAAAAAGGATAAGTCTTTGTACATGTAAACTGTGATGATGGAAAATGGAAATATAAAGCATTAACGGAAAATAGAGACAACCTATTAATGATACAAATATATAGCATTAGCTTATATAACATTGCATTAACAAATGATAAAAGGAAATTAGCCCAAACACCATGCCAACCACTAGCTTAAAGCCAATAGTAGACCATATTTATTCCAAAGGCATTTCATAGTTGAATCTGCCTTAAATTAGTATTTTTCTCTGTGTGCTTTTATTCTGTGTGACATATTGGCTCAACATATTGATGACAAAGTTTGTGTGACATATTGGCTCAACATCCTCTGTGTCTGTAAATTGGTTGTTCCATTTAAATTATATATGAATATCAATCTTTTCTACATCAGCTCAATTGCTCAAATTGAGGCTTGAGAATTACATGATGATCCCCTCATTTTCAAATCCTTTGGAATTTAAGTCAGCAAAATTTGTCTAACGCTTTATAAATAACAATGGAAATTTTATTCATCTTTGCTCACAAGCCTGCAGTAGACAGATGATCTCTATTCATCACTAGGCATCGAAATTCACCATTGGCATACCAGTAAAACTTTTGAAGTTCTTGATTTATAATACAAGACATATTTATCCTTCTCTACTGAAACACACATCATAAAAGTTCTCGAAAATTATGCCATTGGATAAAGCACACAGAGAACAAAAGCCTCATCTATCTACCTTAAATTAGTAATTCACAGAACATATTTATTCTTTTTCCTGAATCTGCCTTAAATTATTTCAATTATATTATGCATTTCTAATCACGAAGTTGCAAATTCCTATTTTCTCAGCTCCAATTTTTTAACCATAAGTGGAATCCGTTTCTTTGTGGTCATAACGAAACCGAATTAGCACCTACCATCTTTGTCATCTCCCTATTTTAAAGTCACCAAAATCACTAGGAACATGTTTTGAACGGCCTTCAATTTTTTATTGCAACTTCGCTAACAAATTATTAGTGATAATCATTTAAAGTTATACACATGCTTTAATTTCCTAGAACTGATGAAAATTTTATTCAGTAATAGATGGTTTTCTAGTATTGGCTTGAATATTCTGCAGAATGTCATTTAGCAAAGAAATATAAATGGACAAAACTGGGTAAAATCCAAATAACGTAATCTCTAACGTTGGACTCAGGCAAGCACTCATTTGGCCGTGAACAAACAGAGACCAAGGCAATACTATACAAAAGCTGGGAATGTGATTTAGAGTGGGAATAGAGTTCAAAATTAGGTGGTCCATCTATGAAGAGTATGGCAGGAAGCGGTGGTATGAGTTTAAATAAGGAGCTTTTGAAATCGGAGTATCATACCTCTCTATTCGACAACATAAGCAATCTACTCCACAATATTGATCAAATATTGAAGATAACTCACAGAAAAACAGGTTGGGCTTACCTGATTTTGAGGCTACGGGTAGAGGGCAGGATCAACAGGTCGAGCCACAGTTTTGACAGGTGGCGGAGGAGTGGCACCAGTCTACGGGACAGGCGCTGGAGGTGGAAAGGTGTTGGGAAATTGGAGGTGGACCGGCGTCGGAAAGCTCCTTATGGAGGTCGTGGGAGATGTGGATTTAGGGTAGAAGAAATTGAAAACCAGAGGAAGTCGGAAGAGGGGAGAGAGAGAGAGAGGGGATAAGTGAAAATATTGTTTCCGTGTTTTGTACTGAAAATGGTCAAAACGTGGTTTTGGATGTTTTGAGTTTTCAGCACAATTTGTTTTGTTTTCCAAAATTCATTTTCAAAAATGAGAAGGAGAACACATTTTCGGTGTTTTGGAAAATCGAAAACCGAAAACAGTCTGAAAATAACAAAGAGAACAGGGCCTTAGTTTCTTTTACTTAGTCTACAAGATTTAGGATATTACCTCTACTTCCAATGTTTTACAAGATGAGGGTTAGCTTGTAATCGCCAATTATATTCATTATTCAAGTCATTCTAAATGATTTTTTTTAGATTTTTCTTGTTTCTACAAGATTCCACTTTCACTGCTGCATTAAATTAGTATGTGAAGCAACATTTGGCCCTAAGCTGATGGCCACCTATGGTGATAGCGGCATGCTTTCTTGTGATAACGATAGGAGGCTTAAAAAATATCCAACCTCGGTCCAAAATCTTTTTTTTTTTTTATAACTGTGGATGTCCGGACCAATTTACGTGCACCTCGACTAATCCCACGGGGTCCTTAAGTTTACCGCCAAGTATTCACCTCTAGTGACCACTGGGAGCAAACCCAAGATCTGACCAGATGAGCAACCCCTCAAAGTTACCTCGGTCCAAAATCTGGAATGAAGGATGGGTAGGTTCGATGATGTAGTTGATCAAAAATGCAAATTTTGACTGTTATGAATGTTACTCGCTTCAATGAGCACAAAGGATATCAACATGTGGGTAGAGATTTTCCTCAAGTCATAGCTATGTTCAAATGCTCACCTCTATGGCTTACTACAAAACAATGATTTTCATCTATCAAGCCATCACATGAATGATGATGGTTTTTCCAACACTATAATATATGTCTACCAGACCATCACATATGGTTCAACTTACTTCAATACGATATTCTAACTTCGGGCAACAATCTTCTTTGTCATAATAGTATGGTCTAATGCAATTAAATTCGACATAATAACATTCTTCTTCAAAGAAAAAGCATAGCGTTAATGAGAACAATGTCGCATGGAACAAGAACAAGTTATCAAGGATTTCTCGAAAGTCTACATGGGGAGATATAAATGAGCTCAATTTGATACACAATAAGATTGTTAGAAAATGATGCACCACAACAACAAAGCATGCAATGCAATTATTATGTTGCCACATAAGAAACAATTTCCCAATATCACTCTAAACAAAGAGCAAACAATTTACCCAACAGATGACAAGGCCCAAAAAAAGTTCAAAATAACCAAGATATTACCAACCATGATGATGCAATAGAGGTAGAAAAGCATGTACAAGTTGAAAACAAGAAACTTGTAGAAAGTTACATTTATTGTCCTATTTTTAGAAAGTGAACCAACAAAAGTTGTTAGGGCATTTTTAAGAAATGAGAGATTATTAAACCTAGAAAATGAAGCAGCAAGGGAACAAGAATCAATCTACCTTCCTCTCAGACACCACACCCACATCACATTTCATATAATTAGAAAACGAAGAAAATCCTTGAGTTATTAACTTCCAAGGGTTTCTAAGGGAACATGTCACAATTCATTTGGATCTCAACCATTATGGTCCTCCCTGACCACCCTACTTTTCATAAGATTGTTCTAGTCAAATCTCCAGAGCCATTTTCCTTTCGTTCATGTTCCAAAGATTTTTTGCTCCTAAACCATCTCTACTTTTACTTCATGTTATCAAATCCCAAGCTACCAACCACCTCCATGCAAAAAACCTCACATTTTTCCCAAAATGGCAACATTACTATTTGGCATCCTAAATCGTGACAAGCACGCCATGTTAAATTTGGTGCACAAGTATCACAAAAGGACAAGTTAAATAGCAGAAAATGAGCTATATATAAGTTTTATATCCTATTTTTAGTAACTCCACAAAAATCATACATGAGAAGATTAAGAGGCTTACCTTTAGAATTTCATTATAATGTTCCAACTTATCAAATAATTGGTGAAGAATTAATGCCAAATATATACCCAGCATGATCGTGGACCATATAAAATATGTAAATGTGAAAAGATTTTCAATTACAACATTCGACAAACAAATGTTTAGTTTATATGTTATTAGAAAGACCCTTAGCTAAACTACAAAATTAAAACACTCACACAAGCATAGTGCAGTGGAGGGAATCATGTTGTAGGATAACTCGTCCCACATATCTGAAAATTGAGTCCTCCATGCTTTATTGCCAGTTATAAACTTCCTGGATGAAATGCTAGCTTTTGGGAATATGTGACAGGAACTGACTCTAGAATCTGTGGTAGGAATAGACGTCATAGCAACTTCAAGGCAATGACCCAAGGGATGCATCAAATTTTCAGAAATTAGCAGCAGATAATCATTTTATAGGACATCATGTCTGGTCTTAGCATAAAGCATAACACCTTCGTTATCAGCACATTGTGAGTGTTAGTCCTGAAAGATATTTCATTTGCAAACCAAAGAATGTGACACGATGAAGTCTTCCTTGGAGGCATAGTCATAGACTAGTGAGAAGATGGTATTGTAGGATATCTTGCCTAAATATATGAAATTTGAGATTCCACCATGCAATTAATATTTTGTTAGACTATAATCTCATTTTAAGCTTAGCATCACCGTGCATGGATGTTCGAGGGACACTTCAACTAGTAGAAAACAAGCCACATAAGAGACACCATGCTACCTAATTTCATTTATTCTATGTACTGTTCTCAATACCGCCCCATTGATACACCTATCAGATATTATTCACTCTATCATAGCACCTTATCAGGGAGGTTTTCTTATATATTCTATTTTAAATGATTAGAATTACACTCAATAGTGAAGACTGAAATTTAATTTTCTTGTGGTTGCAGCCATGAAGCAATTTCACTTTCATGAAGCTTTAGTTTTCCTCTCGTTGTGGTTGAATGTAGTCAAGTTTATTGGTTAGTTATTCACATTTCTTCTCCAATATCTGGGAAAAAAAATACACTGGCTTCTAATATATTGGCAACCAAAATAAGGGAATTGTGGGAAAACAGAGCAGAAGGCATACAACACCAAGAAAGTGCACTATGAGCACACACCAATAGTATCAGGGTTGGAAGCAAGTTCTTAATGCACCTGTCATCCACTCGACAAAAAATGCCATAAAGATCTTAATAAGGGAGCAAAATCCTAGGAAAAGAACTCTTATTCAGAGATTTAAATAGAAGATTAAGTTAAAAACACATCGTTGTTTCATGAGCATGATAGATTTTGAGTTCAAGAACATTGATGAAAAGTAATGCCTACCGTATGAAGATCTTTAACATGACCGACTAAGAGGCATGAGAAAAGAAGGAAATAAATACAAAAAATATGAAATTTGGCAAACAAATTAACTGTTATATATGAAAATAATGTAGATGCATGTGATGCCAAAACCTAAATCAAATACAGTGCAAGACCTGATGTATCAAGTTATCTTCTACAATTGGCTGTTATCTACGTCAATAAAAGTGGGAAGTCCACCAGTCGTCAAGCCCAGAAAAAAATAATATGGCATCAAAGATATATTTAAGTAAAATGTACCATGCCTTTATACACAAAGCTTGATCATCAATTTGTTTAACCCAAAGGCTGTTTAACCAGTCCTCTTCAAATAGGATTTTAAAATGTCATCTCCCAGGGGCTTATAATGAGACTAGAAAGCAAGCGAAACATTTCTCCATTAGCCCGTAGCAATGAGGTGCTTTATGAGTTGTGGTGTCAAATTTCAAGGTCTTTGTTATTAGTACATGCCACTGTGCAGAAATTAATTCTGTACGTGAAAAAAGTTCCTGGGAAAACAAAACTAGAACTTGGTTCATGGAACCACATTGCTTCATGCAAGAGATTTGGAGGGATAGAAATAGACATGCATTTCATGTTGTTGAGGGAGCCGTGGTCATTATGGAATTAAGCAATTTTTTTTTGCTCTATGATATTTTGGACCCAAAATTTCATCCCAGCATGTATCAAATCTTGGATTTCTGGATCATGTAGATAGGATTTGAGAAAGCTTTGTTTAAAAATCTGTTTTTGCACCTATCTTTACTATAATAAAACTGTAATGCATCAAAAAAAATTGCAACATCCAATTGGCTTAGAGAAGAAACTTCAACGAAACTTAATCCACCTGAAGTTTAGGTTATTCGTGTCAATTCAATAATGAAATACACAATTTCCTTGAACTACTTGCTGAATTTAAATGTTCAATAATGAAATTCAGCTCGCAACAAATTTGCAGCACCTCGACATAAAATGCATCGCTTCAATAACGAATATGACTTCCACGTATTTCTTAAATTTACACGATTGTAATCACAATAGACAGGATGGAAGATCTCACTAATGTAAACATGCTACTTAAATATCTTTCTTTTCTTTGCCAACTGGCAGGATGACACGTTTTGAATAGTAAATTCTTTTCTTCACAAGTTAGACAATACTTTAGAAAGGCAAAAATTCAAGAGTCAAAAGAGAGATTTTTTTTAGCACAACAATTAGAAGACATTATTAAATTTCTCCATCCCAATAGCAACATAATGACTGATTGATGGTGGAACTAAAAATTTAAGGATAGAGATATCAGAAATAACCAACTTAACCGCCAATGCAGGTTGATGGGAAGTACTACTAGTAATATGTTGATTTGTATCAGTTTAGGAGGCAAACAGTTGTTGATTTTGACTGTTTGGGGTCAATATTAACCGAGCTGAGTAGATTTTGTGAGGTTGGGGTCAATTTGACTAAATTAGTGTTGCTTCTAGTAAGGATATTTAAGATATTTACAAAAAAAAGGCCTTTTAAACAAAGAATCAAAATGTAAGGCTATTTTGCACATTGGAAGAACGCCATTTTAAAATTCCTCAAATATCCAATATCCAGTCAAGTGTGCAAAAACTAGACCAAAAAACACTGGCAGTCAACGCAATTTTGTGTAGTCTAATAGTTGAATACAATGACCTTCTATTAACCAACTCTAGGAAGACCCACATTTCCCTTAATAACATATTAAAAATAAATAGATAAAACCTAAGATCACGTTTAAAAGTTGTAAACTGGTGGTGAGTGGATCTGCTATAGCTTTGAAAATTCAAGTAGTTGACGGTCGCTGAACAAGGTTCATGGATAACTTGTAGCTTATCCATCTATGGTTTCATTTCTGGAAATTACAATAACATGGAGACGAAGCTGTTCGAATATCGAACATTCAAAAACACATAGTTATGTGTGAAAATGCATATCATAGGACGTGGTGAAAATGCAAAAGCTAACTGATTGAGAATGAAGTGGAAGTCCTTGCCTGCAACAAAAGAGTTTTGATTTAAGTGATTAATCTGGCTAAATTTACTTGTCCAGAGAGCAATACGAAGAATACCTGAGAGTATCAAGACAATTATAACGAGCCGATCGACCCTCAAGTAAACAATAAAATGGCCAGGATTGAAGAACCATTATAAACAGGAAGACCACAATGCCGAAGACCGTCCACCCAAATTATCACTCCTCCAAAAAACCCCAAATTTCGGCAATTGTTATTTCTGTTCCCAGATGCGGCCAGATTTGAAGGCAGAGTACCAGCTACTGTGTTGAAATAAAATCATTTAGAACTATCAAATTGAGAGCGGAATCAACATAAATAAATCCGATGCTACCTTCGAAGTTTGGTGATGAACAGGTTAAGTGGAAATCACTGCAACACAAGATAAACCCTCAGCCATTTGTACCCTCATGTTCTTGTTTGGTGAACTGAAAAATGATTAGAGCATGTCGGTTAAAAATATGTAAGAGTTTGTGGGGTAAAATTTGTTATTGGGAAGTGCCACATGTTACATAATTGTTTAGATATCACCACGAGTGACTGTATTATTTGTCAATTTAAAATACAATTAATTTTTTCATTCAATAATTTTCATTCACATCATATTATATAATTCTTTATATAAAATTTTGACGTACAATTAGAAACATCCTATTGAGAAAATGTCAATTAAAAATAAGTCCAAAAAAAATAATTTTATTGAGCAACAAGTGGTTAAGAAT
Organism: Fraxinus americana; assembly: GCA_035079005.1. Taxonomy (NCBI): domain Eukaryota; kingdom Viridiplantae; phylum Streptophyta; class Magnoliopsida; order Lamiales; family Oleaceae; genus Fraxinus; species Fraxinus americana. The sequence goes on from JAVHZT010000033.1 coordinate 131,593, forward strand.
TGGGTAAAATAGACATGTGGTTACCGAATTTTACCCTTATTTGCAATCAGGTTATTGGAACTTAATTTGTTGAGAGCAATTAGGCCATTTCATTGATCTTCTATTCACCCACTTAACAGAATTTGTAAAGTAACAATTAAAAGTAGGAACATCTCCATTTAGTATGTCAAGTCAACATTTCAACCTCGATCCCTAAACATTTAATATGGATTAATCACAATACTTAACTTCAATTTCAAAGTTTTAAAATGCATTTGATAATTTTTAATATTATTTTTTATTTATTTTAAATATATTAAATAAATAAATAATGCATATCAAATAACTAAAATAATAAAAACTTTAATTACTTAATAATTTCTACAACTAAAAAAATTTTAATTTTCGAAAATTAGTTCATTCTGTTCCAACTAGACACTTTCTAATTGATATAACAGGTCGAACCCCTAATAATAAATATATGGATATGCCAAAATCTCTCTCTCTCTCTCTCTCTCTCTCTCTCTCTCTCTCTCTCTCTCTCTCTCTCTCTCTCGTATATATAATCACTTGCTAAATTTGATTGTAATTGATATATATATATATATATATAAGAGGGGGGGAGCTGTTGAAAGGCTGTTGAAAAAGGCTGTTGAAGGCTGCTGTTATGAAAATCCTACTCAGTACTTTTCTTAATTATAATATCTTTATCTTTTGATAAAATAATATCCCCTTTTTTTTTTTAAATCTAAAAAAAAATATGCCATCTGAGATATATGAACTTGGGCATAACTCCATTCTTGTAAGGACACCACTGGCACTCCTTTAACAAGAATTCTTAAAAAAGAGATCAATTTCCCTCTTCTATGTGTTTCCTAGCCTCTTCACTGGGCTTTTTACGCTTTGAGAGGTCACTCAGGACTTATTTTAAAAATAGTTTAAACTTTAATTTGGAGTTAAGACATGCTCTTATCATATACTCAGCATAAAATATAAAACTTTTTACAAAAACATAAAATTTTATGAACAAAAATTGTTCTTAAAAGATCTGGAACTAATATTAACTATTAGCACCATATCTTAAAACTATAAAACATACCTACTGGAATGATCTATCAGTAGTTTAAAAATTTAAAACAACATATTCTTGTGGGATATCATATTATCAACGGATTTGAGATGTCTTTACCAGCTTTCGTTTGAGCTGGACTAGCTATAGACTTCTTGGGCTCTATAGTATCTGATTGTGTCTGAACAATTGGATTTAAGATCTTTAAATTAATAATTTCTTGTTCTAATTCAGAAATTTTCTTTTGTAAAGCTAATTTTTCTTGTTGTAAAACCTGATTAAACTCATTTAAAATTTTAAAATTCTTAGTCATACATTCACAATGCTCACAAAATTTTGAAACATAATCTAAGGACTGATCTGAGACATTCTTTAAAGAAGGTGCAACAAAATAATTTATCCCTAAAAATTTTCTATATTCTTCTAATGCTTTTGAAATTGAATAAAATCCTTTATAAAAAGGATTTGGAAAATTTTTAATACAATCTGAAACTTCTAACCAAGTATGATAAACTCCTAGAAGTCTACCTTGTAAAACGACATAACACTTAAATTTTTTATGATCTTGACTAAAATGTTTTGAAAGTGCATTTAAACATGCTAAAAAATATTTTTGATCTTTTAGATTTTTATTATAAGAAATCCATAAATTGTCTAAAATACATTTTTCTGATTTTGTTACTGAAATATGAGAAAGTGTTTTAAAACTAATATTACTATTTGGAAAACAAAGTAATTCTATACTACCAAACCTTAACTTATCATGAGTTTGTATTATGTTTGTCTGAAAACTTGAACTGCCAACAATTGGCAATCCTGGTCTTGGTCCTCTGGGTCTCTGCATCTGCAAACAATCAGTCATAATCTTTATTTTTAATTATTCTACTTAATATATCTGCTATCTGATTATTGCTACCTTTAATATGTTCAAAATTAATTACTAATCCAATATTAGTAATTCTATCTATAAAATTTAACCATCTTCTTCGATTACTTCTTTTATTTTCTAATTTCATTTTATTAACAAAACTTACTATTACCTCACAATCTGTTCTTAAAATAATTTCTTTTTTGAAATAATAAATAATTCAAAAGAATCTAATGCATAATTAACTGCAAGTAATTCTAAATCTATGCTACTTATCTTACCTTTTTCTTTATAATTTTCACTATTATATCCAACAATTTTTTCTAACTCTTTACCTGCATATTTATTGGGTTTTGCAATTAAAATTGCTCCCCAACCTGTTATACTTCCATCTGTTTCTATAATCAAATAATCTGTATCTAATGGCATATCTAATTTAGGTAAATCTTTTAATTTTTCTTTTATTTTTTGTACTAATTTAATATCTTCTATATTAAAATATCTTTGTCTTTTAGGAGATGTTTTTCCATACAATGGTCCTGCCATCTTTTCTAAATCCTTAATGAAAGGTCTAGCATAATTTATTAATCCTAAAAATTTCTGTAATTGTTTAAGATCTTCAAGCTTATCTGGGAATTCTAAAGCTTTCTGAGCTATATGAGGTTGTAATTCAATTTTACCTTTTCCTATATTAACTTCAAAAAATTCTATATATTCTTTAAATAACATCATCTTTTTCTTATTTACAATTAAACCATGTTTTATAAATTCTGAAAAAAAAGAATTTGTAAATGACCTCTATGTTCTCTTTTATTTTTACTAAAAACTAAAATGTCATCAATATAAACTATAATAAATTTACTATATTTATTAAAAATATTTTCCATTTTTCTTTGAAATATACTAGGAGCATTATTTAAACCAAAAGCATAACTAACCATTCATAATGACCTTTTGGAGAAGTAAAAGCTGTCCATCTATAGAATCTGGATGCATTTTAACTTGCCAAAATCCTGATTTTAAATCAAACTTGCTAAAAATATTACAATCTTGAATTTTATTTATTAAAACAGTCTTATCTGGAATAATATATGCATCATCTATTGTATTATCATTAAATCTTTTATAATTTATAACCATTCTACTTTTTCCTCTAATTATTTCTGAATGTTTTCTAACTATAAAAGCTGCTGATCTATGTGGGCTATCTGATTTTCTTATAACTCCTAATTTTAAAAGATCTTTAATATGCATCTTGAAATCTTCAATATCTTGATTTGTAGTTTCAATATTTTTAGTCTTAATTATATATTCTGGATTTTTTATTTTTAATTCACATAAAACTTTATCTTTCTCCCAATATTTTAAAACATTTTCTCCTAAAATTTCTAATTTTTCTAATTTATTTATCATATTTTCTATATCTTGTTCTGTTACTAATAAATTATATATTTTTTCAATTTCTACAAATTCTAAAGATATATCTCCTTCTTTCTTTATTAAATAATCTTCTTCTTCTATTAATTGACATTCTCTTTCTCTACTACACTCACATTCTTTTTCTATTTCTTTAATCCCACCACGCTTCTCAACAAACTCTGATGGAATAATCTTAGTATAAGTAGGTGTGGAAATTGTAAATTTTTGTAATTGCATAAAATCTTTGCTAATCATTATACTTCCATTATCTTTTAATAAGAAACTTAATCCTAAAATTAGATCTGTATTTAAAGATAATTCTCTTATCCATACTGAGTCTTTAGGTAAACTATATTCTGTACTTCTTCCACAATTAGTTTCAAAACTAATTCTAGCTGGTTTTAACATATCTTTATAACTATAAAAATTCTCATCCATTTGTTGGGCTTCTATAGGCTCTTTTGACTTTATTATATATTTTTCTGGGATTATTCTTTTATTAATTATACAATGACCTGAATCTATTAAACCTAAACACATTATTTCATAATTTTCTATTTTAACATAACATTTAACTTTAATACTTTTTAATTTTTCTGAATTACAAAAAACTTGAACAAATTCTGGTTCAGGAATTATTTCTGTGTTTTTTCCCTTCTTAGAAGATTCTATTAATTCTAATTTTTGTAAAATATACATTTGCATATCTTCTAAATTTTCTATTCTTTTTCTTAAAATTTTTATTTCTGACAATTCTATCTGAATTGAATCAATTTGCTTATCTTCTTTTAATTCTATTAAATTTTTTTGTACTAAACATTTTTTACATGCCTCTAAAAAACAATATTTACATTTTACTCTTAATTTCTTACTAGGATACCATTTACATATATAACATGGTATATTATCTAAACCTGTTTCTGCTAACCAATTATGTTTACATTCTAATTCTATGTCCATTAACTCTAATTCTTCATCTGAATCTGATAAGTTTTTTAAATTTGAAAATTCTTGTATAAAATTTTCATAATCTGATTGTTCTTCTAAATTATTATTAAAATCTTCTATTGATACAATACTGTAAAATGATTCTTTATCTGAAATATATTCATCAATTTCTAATAAATCTTCATTTGTACATTCTATTAGAGTACTTCTTTTATCATTATTATTTATCTTTTTAGGACAAGTTAAATGATCTATTCCTCCACAGACATAACAATTTAACTTATTAGGATAATTCCTTTCTGGCTTAAATTTTCTAACATGTCTATTTTCATCTAAATATGATTTTCTTCTATTAGATTTTCTTAAATAATATTTTTTCCTAATAGGTCTATTAAAATTTTTTCTATCATATTTTCTTTTACTTTTTTCTTTAAACTTATTTCCATAAGTTTGTGGTGTAAAAATATCCTTGCAAAATTTATAATCTGTCTTTTTTAATTGATTCTGAATTTGTAATTCAACACATTTATCTTCTAAACATTTCATTATAAATTGTGTTCTCATTCCTATACTCCATAAATGATCTTGTCTTTCTATAACATTTTTATTTTCATTCCATCTTTTTGTTATCTCTAATCCTAAAGGGTCTGATAATTTATGAAATAATTTTTTTTCCTAATTCTTGATTAAAAGTATTTTCTGATATAGATACTAAATAGTGATATTCATTTAAAAATTGTTTAACTTCTTTACCTTTAGTCCATCTATTTAAACTAAGTTGTTCTAAATCTCTTATAGCTTTATGTTGAATTAATAACTGTCCTGTATTAGGATCTGCTCCTGTTAATAATATCCTTTTTTTTTTAAATCTAAGAAAAATATGTCATCTGAGATATATGAACTTGGGCCTAGCTCCATACTTGTAAAGGCACCACTGACACTCCCTTAACAAGAATTCTTAAAAAAGAGATCTCTTTCCCTCTTCTATGCGTCTCCTAACCTATTCACTGGACTTTTACGCTTTGAGAGGTCACTAAGGACTTATTTTAAAAACAGTTTAAACTTTAACTTCGAGTTAAGACATGCTCTTATCATATACTCAGCATGAAACATAAAACATACATATATATATATATATATATATATATATATATATATATATATATATATATATATATATATATATATATATATATATATGGTACTTTTTTAATTTTAGTTGTTTGGTATGCATTATTTTATTTATTTAATGATCTTCAAATAATTAAAATGTTATTAAGAGTTAGAAATAATTTTTAATACCTTGAGACTAAAGCTCAATACTTTTAACGGTCACTTGGAAGTTAAAGGAGTGGCTTAATTACTCACAAATTAAAGTATATTTTTATGATTGCTTTGAATTAAGCAATGTTTGCCTCTCATTATTTGAGATTATAATTTTTAAAATAGTAATTTTTTTTTAAAAAAAATGTGTGGTTAAAAAAGAAAAAAAAATTGATTTTATGTGTAATATTATTTTATTGGAGAATGTGTGATTGATAAGAAAAGAGATAAAAATATATTAAAATTTTAATGAAGGCCACGTTCAGTGGCTTGATTTCGAGTAAGAGTATGAATTACACAAAGAAGGTAGGCCTTTAATTGGACTTCTACCTGGTATATAAGCAAGAGAAAAATTCATAAATAAGAGTTTAAGTTTCCCCCATTTCAAATTTAAGAATCTAAGGTTAAAATTCCAAATGTTAGATTTTTTTAAATTTTATTTATAAATAAATTAATTAAACATATATTTTATTAATTAAATATATTAAGCTCACAGTTCCATATAATTTGGGCACAAATTATTTCTCAGTCACATTAAAAAATTTTATAAGTCACAAATTATTTCACAATCACAAATCGAAAATTTTATAGGTCACAACTATTTCATCGATCACAAATTTATAAAATTAATAAGTCACCCATTATTCATTGATCACAAATATCAAGTTTTATATATCACAAATTATTTTAACGTCACAATTCAAAAATTTTATAGATCACAATTTGTTCATCAGTCACAAATCAAAAATTGAAATGTCACAATTTATTTATAGGTCACAAATTATCAAATTATCAGTCACAAATTAACAATTTTTTAGGTCATGACACATTTTTTTTGTCACAATTTATCTTTTTCATTGGTCGAATATTGTTTATTGATCACAAACAATTTAATGGTCACAAACAACCAAATAATCTGTCACCACCACCAACACTTGTGACTACCACCTCACAACTGTCACCAATTAAATTTATGTCGTCTAACTTGTATATGGTGACAGGGTTAGAAGAGTAGGAACTGTTGCACACGTGCTAGTAGAGAAAATACTTTAGCAGATATGAAGTACTTGTCAATTCTGCATACAAGCTACTACAGAAAATCAGTTTACATGAAACAATTTTGAAATTTTTGCACACTTCAGGCAAGGAAAATATACAAACAACACCCGGTCTTGTATTTTGACAACAAGTAGATAAAATGTGGATTCAGAATGGTCAGTTAATAATTGTAACACATTATCAGCTCATGCAAGTTTTCATATACAACCAAAAAAATAAATAAAATTACAAATTAGTAATAGAAAGATTAAAGTGAGAAAGGGCACGATAAAGTAACATGGTGTACCTCGTCCTCGTCTTCATCTCTGTCTTCCTTCTTCTTAAGACGAGTTGTGCCACCCTCCTTGCTGATGGGTAACTTCATTGCTCCAAAAGGTGTGTCAACGTCAATGTTTCCTTTCATGGAATAGCCAGTACCTCTTCCTCTGATCATGTCCCAAAGAGCAGAACCACAGTCCTTGGGCCTAAACGTCAATATAGGTGATCCCATTCTTCTCAAGTATCGCAGATTTGGTGAGTTCAGCACCACCAATGCTCACATCACACAGCCAAACCTCATAGTCAAATGCATTAAGCACCAGGTCAAAATCATTCTTGTTTTCCAATTTCAAATGAAGATTTGCAATAGTTTCTTCAAAAGAGAACTTCTCGAATTTAATTTTCTCAACATCGATATCTGGCTTGTAAGGAATGGGGATCTCTCCAGTCTTCTCAAGTGGTAAAGTAAGCCTTCCAAAAATTGGAACATCAACTATGAGATCAACCTTGATTCTGAATGGAATAATGCTTCCAGGCTTTACGTCGTCATATGTGCTCTTGATATCGTCGTATATTAGACAAACTGGTATCTTGACAGTCTCAGAACCCTGTGCATGAATCGTCCCGACATCGGGAATCAAGCCAGATACCAATTTCCTCTTGTCACTCTCAATTAAGTAGTTTATGTCAATGAGAGGGATAGGACTAGGATTAGGGTTCGTCGCAAGGACATCCACAACTATATCTGCCTTTTCAAGATTGATGTGAGGAATATGGATCCTGGTGACATCTGCTGTTGGCTTCCCAAACCCTATTGTTTCCTCAATTTTCTCACCAATATCGTGGATGAAATCCTTAACCTTTTCAATAAATCCACCCTTTTCTTCATCTTTCTTGTCTTCCTCATTCTCTCTGTCCTTTAATCCCCTCTTTACTACCTCTGTTTTGTTATACGAAGCCATATCTGTTCCAGATATTGAAGGAATTTAAAAGTGGAATACAAGTAGTTATACATATTCACTAGGCATGAAAGAAGGAAAGCACTAAGTAATCAAGTGTAATTCAAATAGAAGGTTGCGTCTATGTACTATAAACATTTCCATTTCGTGTCATCCAAAGAATTGTTAGAACTACTTAACGATAAATGTGAACCTTGAAAATGTCCCAGAAGATCACAGGGCTGAAGTTATCTAAGCTTAACCCAACCTATAATGCCAGCATTAATCGTAACTCAAATCAAGAGTCATTTCCAAAGAAAAAAAGGATACTTATTTACTTAATGGAGAATCACATTGCGCTCTATCTAAGTGATTGCTAGGTAGTACTCATAAACTAGGGGTCTTAAGGTAATGTGTGAAATGCAGAAACCGTGGGATAAACAAATCTTCAAGAGACAAAGGATCCATAAGGGTAATTCAGAGGCTCACGCTGTAAAACACGGCTATCTATCGTCTCTCTTTCAAAAAGTTAATGTAAAATTGCCAGATCCATAATCCAAAATCACAATAGAAATGTTTAGCAGTGCACATAAATGGATCGTACCCTTTTTCCAAAAAAAGAAGAAAAAAAAAGAGTTAATTTATGAGCAAATTAAAAATAATTTTCAAATAATCAGCATTGATGTCTGATGATATCAAATGATCAGCACAACAAAATATACATCCATATCCATATTCTAAAAATATAAACAGCTATTAAGAAATGAAATTTTACCTTGGACCCAGAAAAGTGAAGCGGAGAAAAGTTTTGATCCACGAGTTGAATAAGAATCGATTCTTGTACTGTATAAATGATATGACAGTGATGAGTAAAGTTTGCCGACAAAAACAAGTATTGTGGGATCCAATGCTCGCTGCTACATACGTACTCGATCCGCGTAATAATCATTTAATGGACTTTTTTTTTAACAAGTAATTTACTTATTTTTATAATTTATAAACAAATATTAGAGAAATTTGCACTTTTGTCCCCACCTTTTCGAAAATTGAATAGAATTTGTATTAATTCAACATACGTAAGTTTATTATTTTAGAAGAATTGGATAAATATAATTAATTATCATTGAGATCAAGCGGATAGTTACGAATACGATGGACTTGTGAATTCTAGCATTTTTCTTACATCAATTAAAATCTTAAATTGTGTATTTCCGCACTTTTTAATTATTTTCATGAAGTTACCATATTAAAATCACAATTAAAATCTCTTTTAATTATTTTTTACTCGAATAGAAGTTAGGCATAATTAAACCATTATTTAGATAAATAGTTCTCGTAGGAATTATAATCCAAACTCCTTATGTCCATTGTATTACTTATTTAACTGACACCATATACTTAGAGGGGACAAAAAAAATTGAGTAGCTCATCGGCTTGTCAAAGCTTAGTCTATGGATGAAGACATCTCGAGCCAAGCAGGTGCTCGATGACGAGCCAAGCTTCGGCTTCTTGAGCTCGCGAGCAGCTCGTGGACGCGGTCACGAGCCTAAAGTTCACGAGCTAATGAGCTTGACTCGTAGACTCGTCTAAAAAGTGACCAAACATCATTTCGTAACTTTCAAAAACAATTTAAAATATTAAAAAAAATTCGAGCTCGTGGGCTTGGCTCGACTCAACTCGTGAGCTCACGAGTTTGACCCTTGAGCACAAGCCAAGTTTGTCAAAGTGACAAGTTGAGCACGTGGGTATAGTGGTGGCAATGGGCCCGAGCGGGCGAGCGGCTCGCCCGCTCGGCTCGTACTGTAGCGACCCACGAGTCGTTCGGGCTCGTCAAAACACGAGCCCGGGCACGAGCCGAGCGGGCGGCTCGCTAGACGAGCCGAGCCCGCTCGGCTAGCACTATTCACGAGCTGCTCGTCGAGTAGCTCGTGGGCTCGCCCATTTTAATTTTAAAAAAATAATAATAAAATAAAAACTTCAAAATTCAGTGACCAGAACGATCACTGAATTTAATTCAGTGACTAGAACGGTCACTGAAAAGAATTTTAAGAAAAAAAATTTTTTCTCTATAAATACCCACCCCCTAATCAATATTTTTTCCCACCAATTATCTCATTCTCTATACTCTACACTCTACAATTTACAAATTACCAACATTCAACAATATCAAATTATCAATTCATTTCATTCTATTATCATCAGTGTTCTAAAATGCGTAATGCGTAGCGAAGCGTCGAGACCGAGAATCAAGAATCACAAGTTTAGGCGTGTCAATGCGAAGAATAAGCGTCATAATGCGTTTTGTATTTTTAAGGCATTAAATATATTTTTATATAAAAAAAATTTTTTAATATATAAAAAAACAGATTTTTTTTAAAAAAAAAAAGGGGATTAGACGGACTAATGCGCTCTTAATGCGCGCCTAGGTGCACATTAGGCGCGCATTAGTCGCTCCTAGGCGCGCCTAATAGTTGGAAAACGCATTTACCGCATTTCCCCGATTCGACGCGTTTTGGTCGCGAGTCGCTCCTAGGCGCGCCTAGGCGGCGCATTTTCCCCTTTTTTAGAGCAATGATTATCATCTTCATCTTCTACAATTTTTTTACATTATTATCTTGATTTTACTTTTACAATTCATTTTATACACCTACATAATCTTCATTCACTTCTCAATTCTACATTTCTACATTCAATAATTTACTTCAAGTGTTCAACATTCAATTTCTAATTTTCTATTATTTACAAATGGATCCACGACAATTTGTTTAAAACTTGTTCGGTATGGAAGGCGAAATACCTGCCCAAAATCAATTTGGGAATGAATTTGCCGGTCTCAATGAATTACCAATTCCAGAAAATATTGAAGATTTCGACGTTCATGAAGGTAGTCATCCAATTGATTTGGATGACGTTGATGTTGATTCTAGTGTTCCAATTGATTTGGAACAACATGAAGAAGAACCTAAATTAAATATTCCCGATGCAAGAGGGAAGAGAAATGGGAAGAAGTAGGCAAAATGTTGGGACCATTTCAAATTGGTTAACACTGGTCGTGTGGTCGATGGACTTCCCGAAACCAAAGCAGTATGTAAATACTGCCCACAACGACGGCATGACAAAAAGGCATTGGAACCATTCACCTCAACCGTCACTACAAAACTGTGCGATCAAACATGGGCTTCTTCCAGCTGGTCAAACGCAACTATAGTTTGGTACTCCAGGCGCCGGTGCTACTACTATGCCACTGTCTACGTGGATGTATTCGGAGGAGTAAGCTCGAACAGGAATGGTGAAGTTCGTTGCCGCGGCGGAGCTGTCACTAGCAATCGTAGACAACCAACATTTCGTAAACTACGTCAAACAATATATTCAATCAAGGTGCGTTGGGGTAAGTCGAAATACTCTTCGTTCTAATACAATTGAATATTTTCTTAATTCAAAGAAACTATTGATTGCGGATTTAGAAAAATATGGGGGTGTGATATCTTTAATTTCGGATTTGTGGGAAGGGATTAATAAGAGAGGTTACATAGCTGCAACTGCACACTATATGGACTCACTTTCGGTCATGCATAAAAAAATTATTGCTTTTAAAATTGTTGAGTATCCTCATAACGCTCAAACTATATTTAATGTTATTATGTTAATAATTAGAGAATATAAATGCAAAAGTAAAATTTGTTCTTTTATGTTCGACAATGCTTCTGTAAATAAGGTTGTTATCGATAAATTGCATAGAGTACTTCAACCCGATTTCGGTGGTTATTTATTTCATATTCGATGTGTGTGCCATATTTTTAATTTAATAGTACAAGACGGTTTAAAACATGTTAAAGATGAAATTAACCGAATTAGGAATACACTTATATATATCACGATTACACCTAGTAGAAAACAAGCATTTGTGGAATTTTGTGTACAAGCTGAGAATAAGCATACAAAAACCTTTATTACTGACGTAGGTTATAGATGGAATTCAACTTACTTATTATTAAAATTCTGTGAAGGTTTTGAAGTGTTTATCACTGAATTTTATAACAATAGGCATTTAGAGACGAAGACGATACTATCTTAAATGAATCCGATTGGACTACAATTTTTAAAATTAAAAAATTTTTGGCAAGTTTTTATGAGTCTACAAATATATTGTCTGGTGTTTATTATCCCACTAGTTGCATGGTTCTTGAACGTCTTTATATAACTGTTAGGGCTTTTAAGAGATATCAAAATGACCCCGATTTTCATGCTTTTATATGTTCTATGGAATTAAAATTTAGAAAATATTGGGAAGAATTACCTATGTTATTTCCTTTAACATGCGTCATGGATCCCCGATATAATTTATCGGGTACTAAATTTGTAATTGACTAAATTTCGGGTGCTTTAACTTTTAATATGCCTCTTGCTTATAGGAGTTTAGAACAAACGTTAACTGAAATGTATGAATTATATGCTTCACGAATAGGTACACATATTATTCGTGTACCTACAACTCCTCCTCCCACTAATATAAACGATGACGATGCTGAAGTTTTAAATTTATTCTAAAACATGAACTCGTATAGATATGATTCAACTGCATATGCACGTGGTTGCTCTAGTAGTAATAGTTTATTTTCCACTGCATGTACTTAAACTTCAACTACTAGTTCAAATGCGTTGTCATCTGAATTAATTGATTACTTCAGTCATACTTTGCCTAGTAACAAATCAATTAGGAAAAGTTCAGAAGATGTCATTGAATTCTGGCGAAATAACGAACGCTGATGGCCAATAGTTTCTGCAATTGCAAAAGATCTATTAACACCTCCGGTTAGCACTGTAGCTTCGGAGTCTACTTTTAGTGCAGGGAAGAGAGTTCTCTTTGAGGTCTGAAGTCGACTGAAAGAAGATATTTTGGAAGCGTTAATGTGCGTGAAATACTAGGAAGACGCTAATTATCGAATTCAACATAAATATGTCGAAATTGCATGTAATCAAGTAAGTGATATTTAATTTCATTACATTCATTACAAAATTTTATTTTCATACCTTTATAATTTTTTAAAAAAATTATACGCGTAACAAATTGTTCGTGTACAATTTTAATTCCACCTACTCGAAATTGAAGTAGCCGGTCTCAAGCCCGGATAAAGGAGGAGGGTTTTATCTTTTTTAAAAAAAAAATAAAAATGTTTTTTAGAAAATGTATATTTATTATTTTAAAAATTATAAATGTTTTGGATAATGTATATTTTTAAAAAAATAGAAAATGTTATATATATATTTTTTGAATTTATAGTTTAGTTAATTATAGTAAGTAGTGTTAAAAAAACTAAATAAATAAAAAATAAAAAATGACGTCATTTTTTGACGAGCCGAGCTCGCCCAAAATCCAACGAGCCGAGCTTCGTTGGAAACGAGCTCGGCTCGTTGGATTACGAGCCGAGCTCGTGTGGTTCGGTTCGGTCCATTGCCACCACTACGTGGGTATATGGACTGAGTTGGCTCTACTCAATCAGCTCGATCTGTTGCCATCATTACATATACTTGCAATGTCAACCAAAATTTCCACAGCTAATTTTTAAAAGAAAAATAGAAAAATATTGTAGTCCCAATAACCAAAGTGAAAATAATAAACATTTGTCACTAAGTTGCAACCACTTTGTTATTAATAAACTAACTGCTTAAATTATATTATTATTAAAAAAAAATAGAAAAGCTAGGGGGTTTGGGAGGCCCAAGCCCCCGGCAACCAAGTTCATCACACTTTCCATAACATATACACATTTTCATTACATTGCACATTGGAAAATAGATGTATTTTACCATAACTTTAATGATGTTTATGGATTGAAGTCGGAAAAGAAAGCTATTGAAGTTAAAAATACGAAGCACACAGGTAAATATAAATGAATGTGTTAGTCCATGTTTGATAGGAATTAAAATCTAAATTTTAATTTAAGTCAAATCAACAATTAATTTGAATCATATATTTCATATGACCCACAACTTTTCAACCATACATTTCATCACCTTTAATCAAAATATATTAAAAAATTAATTTTAATCCCCAACAAACAGGGTCTTAATTAATACCTATTTGTGAGGGTATCAACAAATGTAGTGCTGAGAGCACTGGGCTATAAACATGCCATGCCTCTCTTTGTTCAAAACATGTGTTTAACAAAATAATTGGCCTATTATTGTTAAAGCTCCCAACATCTATATTCTCTCTCTTTGTATAATCCAAGCTCTAGAATCGAATGCTAAGTGGATTTAACTAAGAAGCCATTGTGTAGAGTTCCCTAAAAGTTTGTTACTAGGTAGAAAAGGTATATAGTAATAGTCAAAATCATGTCAACTTCAAAATCCAAAGACAGTCACAATAATATCTTTTTTTTCGTACTTTCTTGTAGAGTAAATATATTAACCTATTGTTGCATTTGAGTCTAATTACGAAATAGGGCGAATCACCTTGATAGAACTTGTACTTGTTTTATTGCCTGATTTGAATGCTTGCTCCATTGCCAATCCTCCCATCTAACACCACGTTCAATGATGGAATGAGCCCACAAAATGCTTCATCAAGTAAAGATGGTTTATTCTCGCTTTTAGAAAAGAGCAATGACAATTCCAAACCATAAGGACTTTTTGAAGCGAAGAATTAATGCAAGTTGAAATGTGCCGACCTTGTTTAGCTAACACGACAACATTGAAGGGTTTTAGATGTGAGGGTGTCACATCCATTCGCCTCTGCACTATATTTCTTGCTGCAGCTTTAACTTTTTTGCAGCTTTAAACTTTAAATGCTTGAAAGTTGAAACGTTTATTGAACTTACATATGAAGGATTTCTTATCACATTAAGGGGCCTTCATAGGGTTTCCTTTGAGATTTTTTTCATCCAAATTTCACCTTTCCCCCATAATTTTCCCTTCTTGTTTCCTTTTTCTTTCCCTCTTTTTTCTTTTCTTTATTTTCTTAAGCTTTTCTAGTGAGAAGAGAGTGGATAAGTACAAGCTACTTTCACAAGGATTTAGTCTTCGTTTGACATGACTTTTACTTTTAATTTTGCTTCTTGTGGAAGAATTTAAGAGTTTTTAGAGAAATCTACCTTAATTTTTGTTTGAAAACTAATTTATAAAAGTGTTTTCTATTTCGGAAATATTTTTAGAAAAAGTCACATTAGACCAATTTCTTCTAAAAACAATTTTAACTAGAAAAACAATAAAAAAAATAAAAAATATGCACTTTCAAATTCACTTTATATTCAGATTCAAGGTCTCACTTTTGGACCCATTTTCAAGTGTTGTCCCATGATTGATTATTTACAACTTTATACTCATTCAAAGCTCTCATTGCCTCATGACGAAAACGTCAACGCCAATTAAAAATTAATGTCTTGCACGTAACATACGAACAAATGTTTCCCGAATTTTGTTCAAATGGACATATGAATTATTGAAATCTACAAAATAATGGAAAAAGTTTGAATATTATTTATCAAAAAAGGAATTTACCTTAACACATATTCAAAGGCTCAAAACAAATTCTAATCAAAGCAAAATCCTAATTCAGTAGACAAATTCAAATAAATTAGGAAATTGCAAAAAAAAAAAAAAAAAATCTGAATTAAACTAAAGTACTACAAAAAAAATATGAAAATACTCTTAAATTAACTCAAAACATAAAATTACTAAAACGGACCCCTAAATAATAGAATTTGACCTCAAAAGTTTGACGATGTTTGCATTTTCAAAAATGTCTAGAATCGAAAAAAAAAATGTTCATAGTTTGTATTCACTCACAAAAATTTGACACCTAAGCTGAAAGTTACACCCATTTTTGTAAATCCTTCTCTCTCTCTCTCTCTCTCTCTCTCTCTCTCTCTTCTCAAGTTGGTTTATGTTTTTCTCTTGTAATTGATCCGCATCACTCGTAAGTCGTAAGCTTTGAAATGCCATTTTTTTGGTAGAAAATTGTTGACTATGAAAGTCATACGATTGTCTTAAAGTAGACAATTCCAACTTATAAAAGCTGGAATTATTTTGGAACAATTGAGTTTTGATCTTTTTTCTTGATCACTTGTATAAGTGAGATATCAATTTGAAGATCTTACCATGTACTCTAGAACTCATTTTTAGATAAAAAATAAGGATGAACACTAGGATTGTACAAGCACCTAAAAAATGGAGATTTTGCTATGTTGATCCCGATGTACAGCCTCCCTCGCAATAAGGGGCCCACAATTTTTTTTATTGGTGTGGATCCCCCCTATTGTGACAAATAGCAAAACCCAAAAAAATGGTTGCTTAAATTGCCAAAATGTGTGGACTTTTAACAATTTTGGCCTATGACTCGTCATTTCTTAGGTTCAATTAGGCCCTTAAAATAAATAATAACTTTTTCAATTTAATTTGTTTTAAGCCCTAGAATAATTCAGATTATTCCGATTTAATTTTAATTTTGGTTTATAATAAATTATAAATGACACGACTTTTGAGGGGAGTATAATCCAAATACTATAATTCAATTTACAGGTCGCTCTTGGTTTTTCTTTATATGTGGGGTATAATCCAAATATTATAACTTTTACTTCATTGATTAAAGGGTTTGCATGGAAGATGAGATTGATGATGCAGTTGGCTTGTTCAATAAAATTACTGGAATGAGGTTTCAACCAAATGTTACACAACTTGGAATACTTTGATTAATGAGTTACGTATAGTGGTTTAATTCATGGTTCGTGTGAAGGCGGCAGGGGTGAATTTAGGCTTAGGCCCCAATTCAATTTTTCCTTATATATATATACACTCACATTCTTTTTCTATTTCTTTAATCCCACCACGCTTCTCAGCAAACTCTGATGGAATAATTTTAGTATAAGTAGGTGCAGAAATTGTAAATTTTTGTAATTGCATAAAATCTTTGCTAATCTTTATACTTCCATTATCTTTTAATAAAAAACTTAATCCTAAAATTAGATCTGTATTTAAAGATAATCCTCTTATCCAAACTGAGTCTTTAGGTAAACTATATTCTGTACTTTTACCACAATTAGTCTCAAAACTAATTCTTGCTGGTTTTAATATATCTTGATAACTATAAAAATTTCCATCCATTTGTTGGGCTTCTATGGGTTCTTTTGATTTTATTATATATTTTTCTGGTATGATTCTTTTATTAATTATACAATGACTACAACCTGAATCTATCAAACCTAAACACATTATTTCATAATTTTCTATTCTAACATAACATTTTACTTTAATACTTTTTAATTCTTCTGAATTACAAAAAACTTGAACCAATTCTGGTTCAAGAATTATTTCTGAGTTTTTTCCTTTTTTAGAGGATTCCATTAATTCTAATTTTTGTAAAATATACATTTGCATATCTTCTAAATTTTCTATTCTTTTCCTTAATATTTTAATTTCTGACAATTCTATCTGAATTGAATTAATTTGCTTATCTTCTTCCAATTGTATTAAATTTTTTTGTAATAAACATTTTTTACATGCCTCTAAAAAACAATCTTTACATTTTACTCTTAATTTCTTACTAGGATACCATTTACATATATAACATGGTATATTGTCTAAACCTGTTTCTGTTAACCAATTATGTTTACATTCTAATTCTATATCCATTAACTCTAATTCTTCATCTGAATCTGCTAAGTTTTTCAAATTTGAAAATTCTTGTATAAAATTTTCATAATCTGATTGTTCTTCTAAATTATTATTATTAGAATCTTCTATTGATACAATACTGTAAACTGATTCTTTATCTGAAATATATTCATCAATTTCTAATAAATCTTCATTTGTACATTCTATTAAAGTACTTCTTTTATCATTATTATTTATTTTTTTAGGACAAGTTCTGGCTAAATGATCTATTCCTCCACAGACATAACAATTTAACTTATTAGGATAATTCCTTTCTGGTTTGAATTTTCTAACATGTCTGTTTTCATCTAAATATGGTTTTCTTCTATTAGATTTTCTTAAATAATATTTTTCTTAATAGGTCTATTAAAATTTTTTCTATCATATTTTCTTTTTTCTTTAAACTTATTTCCATAAGTTTGTGGTGTAAAGATATCTTTGCAAAATTTATAATCTGTCTTTTTTAGTTGATTCTGAATTTGTAATTCAACACATTTTTCTTCTAAACATTTCATAATAAATTGAGTTCTATTTCCTATACTCCATAAATGATCTTGTCTTTCTATAACATTTTTATTTTCATTCCATCTTTTTTTTATTTCTAATCGTAAAGGACCTGGTAATTTATGAAATAATTTTTTACCTAATTCTATTCGGGAGGGAAATTATCCTCCATGTTGAACGGGGCCTCGGAGGATCGACCGGAAACATAATTGGAGGAGATATCGACTCCCACTTCCCTTTCTACTGGGCTTACTCCCCTATGCTGCCTGGAGGAATAAGCTCTTTGACTTTGAACCTCGTCAGGTTGATACGGCCCTTGTGGAACAAATGAGGGAGGTGGGGGACCTCCCTGGCCTTGCATTTGCCTCAACAGCTCTTGCATCGCCAAGTTTTGGTTGGTAATGTTCCTCATATTAGCTGCCATGGTTGCCATTTCCCTAGTAAGCTGGGCCGCTAACATCCTACCACCTCGCCTGTGATGGTGGTGGGGTCGGCGTCGGACCGCAGGGGCCTCATTGTCAGCTTCTCTAGTTCACCTGGGGGGAGCCTCTTCTTCCGAGCTCATATCTTTTGAGACTTAAAACTGTAAATATTTTCCTTTAGGGGCTTCCTATTACTCTTTTTTCAAGAATAAATCCTTTTTAAAGGGGGATGCCCCAAAATATCTTAGAAAGCCTTCTTCCACGGGTTGCTCGTGGTTATAGTATCGTTTCCCACAGACGACGCCAATCTGTTGACCCCAAAAAATGTTGCCAACAGATGCCGGGCCCACTCGTGCACACGCAAGCTTAATCCGACACGCTAATGCTGATAGACGGTCATGATGGCTCCAAGTAATGGGCGTGAGAGTGGCTCAAAGGCGCGAGACATTTCCGTTCAGGCCACCGGGAAAAAGACGTAGCACGATTGTATAAGAAACCAATCGATAAATAACAAAATTCGTAGTTGTAATTTTCGTGACAAAGAGAGCAATATGTTTCCAAATATTTCGTTTTTCTTTGGAATTTTGCATTAGTTCCTTTGTATTACATGGTTGGGGTATTTATAGTGTTACAACTCAAATTGTGACCTTTTGATCAATTTACACGTGGCACCATCTCCTCGGCCAAGACATCAAGTTCTAGCCATCAAGTTGACTCTCCTAGCCTTACAAAGCATTAAATGTTCTTACATTGACAAGACAAGACGTAAACAAACTTTACACAAGAGTCACATCAATCATTTGTTAAAGATTTTCATCATGAGTGAATCCCCGCAAGTGGTCCTTTAATGAGCCTCAGACGTTAGCAACAGGGGCCTCAGAGTGCTAGCAAGGGCCTCGGGATAATAGTGAGGGCCTCGGAACCTACGGCTGAAGCTAGAGAATCGTAACCTAATTTAATCAAGCTGGTCCCACCGTCACACGTGGCGCCACGTGTTGATTCTGTTCATTAACCCGTAACAACAGTCCCCCAAGTCCATGTGTGGTTATTTATGCCAGGCGTGGACTTTCAAAGTCAGTTTATCCTGTACTTCACACCATTTCTAAGAAAGTTGCCTGTAAAACTGAAGTTTAGGAGCCATGCCAAGATGCGAGCTCATATTCGAGCTGGCCGAAGCGGAATTCCTTTTAGTTGAGGCGGGTTCATATTCGAACTGGCCGAAGCTAAATTCCTTTAGTTGAGGCGAGTTCATATTCGAACTGGCCGAAGCTGAATTCCTTTTAGTTGAGGCGGGTTCATATTCGAACTGGCCGAAGCTGAATTCCTTTAGTTGAGGCGATTTAATATTCGAACTGGCCGAAGCTGAATTCCTTTTAGTTGAGGCGGGTTCATATTCGAACTGGCCGAAGCTGAATTCCTTTTGTTGAGGCGAGTTCATATTCGAACTGGCCGAAGCTGAATTCCTTTTCAACGAGGCGAGGCGAGGAGATGTCCATAGACATTAGTGCCTGTGATATGACGGTTTCTTATGTTTCCAAGGCACATTAACTGCATCGAGACGAATTTCAATAGCCGTACAGCTGTTTTTATTTAATGTGCAATGATGGCTAATTATTAGGATGCGTGGTTTCGAGGACAGGTCCACGCGCGAGCCAATGTTGGTTCGTGCACGCACAGATCTGGAGCGTTGATGCAGAGAAAACGTTTGATTTCAAGGGTTAAGATTTGTGCATTTTTTAACGCCTCAGATTAACTGAGATCTGATCCAACGGCTGGGGCTGGATCCTTCACTAGTATAAAAGCCAGAACTTTGTCATTTTCAAACTTTACTTTCGCGAAACACTCTGAAATTTCTGAAACTGTCCTGCTGCCAGACATTTTCCGGCGAACTTCCGGCGATCCCTCTGAGTCTCTTCTTCATTTTAGGTATTTTCTCCTTACGTAGTTGTCTTCTTTCCTCCTTTAGACACCTTTTCCTGTGTTGTTCATCACC
The DNA here is from genome assembly GCA_035079005.1 of Fraxinus americana. Taxonomy (NCBI): domain Eukaryota; kingdom Viridiplantae; phylum Streptophyta; class Magnoliopsida; order Lamiales; family Oleaceae; genus Fraxinus; species Fraxinus americana. The sequence continues at coordinate 152,024 of JAVHZT010000033.1, forward strand.
TTCCTCCAACTGCAATGTCTTCCGAGGCGTCTTTAGCTATGACAGTAGTTAGAAGTGGGGAGGAGTCAGTATCTGGGGCCTCTGGCGAGTGGTATAGTATGACCGAAGAGCCCATAGATTATGAGGCGGGATGGGGGGGCAGCCAGAATCCAATCCAATATTACTTCTGCCAAACTAGACGAACTTAGGCAGACCTATAACATCCCCCATTACGTCAAACTCTTAGTCCCTGATGCTCACGAGAGAGCTTGTTTCCCGAGGCCCAATTGTGTGGCCTTCAGTGAGCACCTGTTTAAGGCAGGTGTGCGTCTGCCTCTGCACCCCTTCTTCAGGGCGGTGCTGAGGACCTTCATGTTGTTCCCCACCCAAATCCTTCCCAACGGGTGGAGCCAAGTCGTGGGGACCTACTTCCTGTGGAAGGAAGTGTCTCTGGGCGAGGACCTCCCACTTCATGTTTTCGAGTCCTTCTTCCATGCTAGGGTCGTGGGAAAGGATGACTCAAAGGGGTGGTATTACATCACCCCCTGGGGTTCCCACGCCCCTTTTGTGGTTGGGCTCCCCTCCTCCATAAAGGGGTGGAAGGAGTCGTGGTTCTGGGTGACGGGTAGGTGGCAGATGGTGGAGGGAGACGCTGTCCCAGCTATTACCGCGCCAACCCAGTACTACGAGGCTTGTGAGTGTCACCTTAAGTTCTTATAGCTTCGTCTTGACTTTCGGATACTGATATTTGTTTGTTGATTGCAGATTGTAGTACGAGGTACGAGCTTTCCGAGGCTGAGTGGGCCATTGTAGAAGACATTTACCAACGATCTCCGAGGCTCCGAAGTTTTTCCCATTTGATCGAAAGAAGCAGATACTTCATAGACTTCGGACTGATGGCCCCCAAGGGTAAGAGATGGCCTTACTTCAACTGACTGCCACTGAAATAACTGAAGCTGACTCCTATCTTTTCTTAATTGTAGACAAGTTCACCAAGAAGGAGTATGCTTTGCCTGATATGGCCAGCATAATGAGGGCCACGTCGACTGCTGGGGCGAAAGCCTTGAAGCCTGGATCTTCTGGGGCAAAGCAAGTGAAGTCCAAGTTGGACCGCCTCAGCAAGAACAAGAATGATAAAGAGGCTGAGGAGGAGGTACCGAAGGAGGCTCCTAAGGGAGGCAAGCCACCGGCTGCGAAGGGAAAAGGCGTGGCCGAAGAGCCTCAGAAAAAGAGGAAGTTGGGCCCAGGTGGGGGGTCATCAAGTTTTGGGACCACTGTGTCCTTTCCAGAGAAGGGTGCTTCGAAGCAGCCGAAGCTCCTCCAGTCTTCAATCGATGCTGCGTTGGTGGCCCAGTCAAGGAAAATTGTACTGGATGATGTGGCGAGGGCATCAGAGGCCACCCAAAAGAAAACTGTGGAAAGGACCCCAGGCAAGTCTGGGAACTTCCTGGGGGGCAGGGAGGATAAGATTGCCCCTGCCGTGATAGAGATGCTGCCTCCCGAAGTGAGGGCTGCCACGGAGGGCTTCAATAAGTTCTGAACGGATAGGTGGCAGAATTATGTGGCCACCTGTGATGCGGTGGACCTCACCACCACCTTGGTGAGCCAAACTGCCAGAGCCTTTGGCGTGGCCTTGGAGTGCCAAACTGTTTTGGCAGATATCCAATCAAGGAATCGAGCCTCGCGCGACGAACTGGAGAAAGTGAAGGCAGAACTGGCGGAAAAGAAAGAAGCCAACATCGAACTGAGGATTCAGAGAGATGTTGATGATTCAAAACGTGATGCTCTCCTGGCCGAGATTGAGGCCTTAAAGAAGGAGGTTCATGAGAGCCAGTGTGAGGTAGCTGCCCTCACCAAAAAGGTGGAGATTTCTGACAACCACCAGAAGGTCACTGCCGAAGCACTGGAGAAGGCAAACCTTGAACTAGCTGGGGCTAGGGATGCCGGGCAGTTTATGGAGAAGGAACTGAGGTGGCTGGAAGCCGAAGTTAAAAAATACGAAGCTGACGTGGTCGAGGCGGGCGATATTGCAGTGAGGAATTACATAGCCAACTTCCATCACATTGAGGAGTATCGCTGCTTCGGCCTATTTTGGAGCAGAGTGGCCTACCAGGAGGTCTTTGAGAGGTTGGGAGAGGTGCATCTAGAGCTCAATGTTTCTGAATTGAGAGCTGAGTTCTTGGAGGAGGAGGTTCCTCAGACGCCTGCTGAAGAAGGTGAAGTGGTGGAACTTGATCCTGAGGATGTGCTTGCTGAAGAGCCTCCTCCAGCTCCCCCAACCCATGCCCCTTGATGCATTTTTTGTAATTTTAATTCATTGCTATGTAATTCCTTCAGAATATTAATGGAACACATTTTGCTTTATTGTTGTACTGCAACTTATTTTTTCCGCAGTCAATTGTATTGAGCTTTACAACATAACTTTTGAGAAGAACATTCGAACTTAACTTAATGCAACCGCATCAAAGCCTTGTTATACAAACAATTAACCCAAAAGGACGAAACTGAGTAAACCATTCAGCAAAGCAGACTAAACAAATCTGATGTAACTTAATCGAAGCCCCTTTATAAAACTCTTGACAGCCTCAAATCAATTCCTAATCTCACGTTCCCAAGTGTTATGAAATTGTTCTTACCTTCTTGCTTGGTGGATGGTCCATCCAAGCAGAGGCTCCTCTTTTTGACGTTCAGCTTCATCAAAAGGAGGCTTGTGAGGTACGCTTGGGTTCGAATGAGGTGACCTACTTTTAAGGTTCCATCCTCTCCTCCAAAGCTCCCACGCTTCCCCACTTGGTGGATGGTTCATCCAAGCAGAGGCTTCTCCCTTTGACGTTCAGCTTCATCAAAGAGAGGCTTGTGAGGTACGCTTGGGTTCGAATGAGGTGACCTACTTTTAAGGTTCCATCCTCTCCTCCGAAGCTCCCACGCTTCCTCACTTGGTGGATGGTTCATCCAAGCAGAGGCTTCTCCCTTTGATGTTCAGCTTCATCAAAGAAAGGCTTGTGACGTACGCTTAGGAGTTCGAACGAGGTGGCCTTCGTTTAAGGTTCCATCCTCTCCTCCGAAACGCCCACGCTTACTTGATAATTTGATAGTTGACGAAGACTGGAGAAAATTCGTTTATTTATAAAGGCTAGGAAGTAACATCCGGCTACTAATTACATTCATTGATAATACATCCTCAGATGCTCAACATTCCACGGGTGAGGTTGAATTTTACCATCCATGTCTTTTATCCAGTAAGTGCCAGGCCGAATTTCCCTTTCGATTCGATAGGGTCCTTCCCAATTGGGTCCTAGGGTGCCCATCCCTGGTTCCTTCGTGGATAAGAAGACCCTGCGAAGGACCAAGTATTTCATGCGGAAGGTCCTCCTTTTCATCTTCGAGTTGTAGTACCGGCTCATTTTCCTCTGGTAGACAGCGAGTCTCAGCTGGGAATCATTCCTCCTTTCTTCGAGGAAATCAAATTCACACCTCCGAAGTTCGTCATTGGATATCTCATTGAAGCTCACTCTCCTAGGAGAGGGTAGTCCTACCTCCACTGGGCTCATCGCCTCAGCACCATAGGTCATGGAGAAAGGAGTTTCCCCTGTAGGAGTCCTACTTGTCGTTCGTATCGCCCATAGTACCTGGGGTAGTTCGTCTACCCAAGCTCCTTTAGCTGTGTCAAGCCTCTTTTTCAAAATGTGTTTGATAGTCGTGTTGACAGCTTCCACTTGGCCATTGGCCTGAGGGTGATGATGCGTGGAGAAGTGTTTTTTAATCCCAAGTTCTTCACAAAGGTCCCGGACCTTACGGTTGTCAAATTGTTTGCCATTATCGGAGACAATCGAGTAAGGGATGCCGAAGCGACAAATGACATTTTTCCACAGAAATTTGGAAGTATTGGCTTCAGTGATCTTTGCCAGAGGTTCAGTTTCTACCCACTTCGTGAAATAATCAATAGCCACTATGGTGAAACTGGCGTCTCCCCTGCCCTTGGGTAATGGGCCTATGAGGTCCACGCCCCACTTGCTAAAGGGCCATGGGCTGGATACTGTAGTAAGCTCCTGAGAGGGTCGCCTCTGCACGTTGGAAAAATGTTGGCACTTGTCACATTTGCGAACAAATTGGAGGGCATCTTTCTTCATTGTAGGCCAGTAGTATCCCTGCCTCAGTGCTTTATTGGCCAAGGCTAATCCTCCGGAGTGATTGCCACAAATGCCCTCATGAATCTCCCTAAGCACATAATTAGCCTCTTCGTCTCCTATGCACCGAAGGAGAGGTGCAGAGAATCCACGCTTATATAGGATATTGTCAACTAGCATGAAATGGGCAGACCTCCTACGTATTTTGTACGCCTCTTCCTTATTGTCAGGCAGGGACTGATTCTTGAGGTAAGATATAAGGGGTTGCATCCATGTTGGGGTACCTTCTACCCACATTATTAGTTCTGCGGAGGTGGATGGCCTGAGGAGGTGCTCAATTGGGACCACTGCCAATAACTCAGAATCCTTGCTGCTGGCCAGCTTAGATAAAGCATCGGCGTGCGCATTTTCGAGGCGTGGTATCTGACTTAACTCGAATTTCTCAAAGGAAGGGAGTAGGCTCATTACCAATTTGAGATATGAGACCATGGCTTTATCCCTAGCCACAAAGTTGCCGTTCACTTGTCCCACTATAAGTTGAGAATCGCTGCTAATGTGAAGCCTCTTTACTTGCATTTCCTTGGCTAGCCTGAGGCCAGCGAGGAGGGCCTCATATTCTGCGGCATTGTTGGTGGCCTTAAAGCCAAACCGTACTGCACTATTCAACTTATGACCTTCAGGACTTATAAGAACCGGAGCCCGTCTCCTAGTGATGGCAATCGAGCCGAGCGGCTCGTCGGCTCGGCCGCTCGGCTCGTATTGTAGCGATCCACGAGCCGCTCGGGCTCGTCAAAAGACGAGCCCGAGCTCGAGCCGAGCGGACCCGTTCATAGACGAGCCGAGCTCGGCTCGGCTCGTTAAGAGAAGAGCGCTCGTGGGGCACGAGCCCACGAGCCGAGCTCGTGGGCTCGTGAAAAACAGAAAAAAAAAAAACTAAGAAAAACTAAAAAAAAATAAAATTTGACGAGCCACGAGCCGAGCCGGCTCGGCTCGGCTCGTGGCTCGTGAATCACGAGCTCGTGGACCGAGCCGAGCTCGCCCACGAGCAAACGAGCCGAGTAGAAGCTCGCGCTCGTTTTGGAACGAGCCACGAGCTCGGCTCGTAGGGCAACGAGCCGAGCTCGTGGGGCAACGAGCCGAGCTCGTGGGGCAACGAGCCGAGCCGGCTCGGCTCGGCCCATTGCCATCACTACCGTCTCCCTTGCCGATCCGTCTACGAACAAATTCCACGTTGGAGGCTCGGGAGGCTCTGCCTCCAGGCCAATTGCGGGGGCGTTGGTGAATTCTGCCACAAAGTCTGCCAAAGCTTGCCCTTTGATGGTAGTTCTAGCTTTAAAGATGATCTCGAATTCACTTAACTCCACTGCCCATTTCAGTAGTCTACCCGAGACGTCTGGTTTTTATAGAACTTGTCTGAGTGGAAAGTTCGTCAGTACATGAATGGTGTGAGCCTGAAAATAGGGTCTCAATTTGCGAGATGCAATGATCAATGCCAAGGCCAGTTTTTCCATGTCTGGATATCGCGTCTCAGGAGGTGTCAAAGCCTTGCTGATATAATAAACTGGCATCTGGGTTGAATTTTCTTCCCTCACCAGTACAGCACTTATAGCCTCGAGGGAAACTGCTAAGTAAAGTTGTAGCACCTCGCCAAGCTTGGGTTTTGATAGGAGGGGGGCCCGTCCTAGGTGCCTTTTGAGCTCCTGGAAAGCCTCTTCACACTCCTCAGTCCACTGAAACATCTGTCCTCCTTTTAATATTTTGAAGAACGGAAGGCACTTGTCAGTGGATTTCGATATGAAGCGGCTCAAAGCAGCCACGCGACCCGTCAGACTTTGTACTTCTTTTGGTTTCTGGGGGGATTTCATCTCGATCAACGCTTGAATCTTTTCAGGATTTGCTTCGATGCCCCGTTGATTGACCATGTATCCTAAGAACTTGCCTGACGCTACCCCAAATGCACATTTAAGGGGATTCAACTTCATGCGGTATTTTCGCAGAACTTCAAAGGCCTCATGGAGGTGGGATATGTGATCATCCACTTTCAAACTCTTAACAAGCATGTCATCCACATAGACCTCCATTGTCTTCCCAAGTAAATTGGCAAACATCTTGTTTACTAGCCTCTGGTAAGTTGCCCTAGCATTCTTTAATCCAAAAGGCATCATTTTGTAACAATAGAGGCCTCGGTCCGTGATGAACGAGGTGTGCTCCTCATCGCCCGGGTACATGGGGATTTGGTTGTAACCAGAATAGGCATCCATAAAACTCAGGGACTCGTGTCCAGCAGTGGAGTCCACCAACCGATCAATTCTGGGAAGTGGGAAGCTGTCCTTTGGGCACGCCTTGTTGAGATCAGAAAAATCAATGCATACTCTCCATTTCCCATTGTGCTTTTTCACCAGTACCGGATTGGATATCCATCTTGGGTAGAGGGCCTCTCTGATAAAGCCGTTGTTAATGAGCTTCTGCACTTCCTCTTTCAAGGCCTCATACCTTTCTGGGTTAAGAGCTCGCCTCTTTTCTCTATGCGGGGCAAATTTGGGATCAATTCTTAGGTGGTGGCAACTGACTCCAGGGTCAATGCCTACCATATCCTCATGCCACCAAGCAAAGACATCGTGATTCTTACGCAAGAATTCTTTAAGCTCCCCTTTGAATCTCGGGGCTAAACTCTTACCAACCTGCAGCAGCTTGGTTGGTTCCCTTGGATCGATAGGGAAGATTTCCAACTCTTCCATGGGGGCTGCCTGGGAATCAGTCTCGGTCATTCGTGGATCGAGTACATCGAGTGCTGGCAATTCGAGGCTACTGGCGCCTGTCATCATGTGTATGTCCCTAGGCTCAGCCTTCCTTACGGAGTTAAGGTAGCATTCCCTTGCCCCTCTTTGGTCTCCTTTAACTGTTGCCACCCCCCTATCGGTTTGAAACTTCATGCATAGGTGATGAATGGAGGTGATAGCTCCCAAATCCTTCAACGCAGGTCTCCCCAATACCCCATGATAGGCTGACCTACTGTCCACTATCAAAAATTCCATAAAACATGTGGTTGATAGGGGAGGCTCTCCCATCTCCACAGCTAGGGTGATTTTACCCCTTGGGATGATACTGTCCCCAGTGAAGCCATATAAGGGAGTGTTGGTAGGGGTTAACTCATGGTCCAGGATCATTTTGTCGAAAGTAGATCCAAATAGGATGTTCACAGAACTTCCGTTATCTACCAACATTCGCCTCAATCCATTCCTGGCCACCACAGCTCTTACTACTAGCCACCACAGCTCTTACTACTAAAGCATCACAGTGGGGGTAGTGAATACCTTCAGAATCTTCGTGTGTAAACACAATCGGAGGCGATTGACTCCTCCGTGAACTGCTGCCCACAATGTAGCTAGTCAATGGAGGACCCCTTGCCTCTCGCACATAGTTCCTTTGGGAGTTTCGGTGCTTCCACCAATATAAGGGCCTCCAAAAATAGTGTCAATCTCGTGAACTGGAACGTCATCAGGCCTACCTCGATGGTCCCTGCGTTGCTATTCGTTCGGGTTTCTGTTCCTTTCTCGTTCTCTTCCACGAGGAGATGCTTCCCTGTGATGGGAAGGGGCCTCGCCTCGCCTAGATCGTGAATCCTGTCTTGGCGGGGGCCTGCTCCTCGGTCTTGATGCGTTCTGGTTGTTGCCTTTAGAACTCGAATTTCTGGGATGCAAGGCTATGTCTCTACAGTCAGCAGTCGCGTGGCTGTAAGAATGGTGATAAGTGCAATACCCTTGGGAGTTGCCTCTGCCTTGATTCGAACCTCTTCCCCGGCCTCGTCCTCTATGGGGGGCCTGTTGTGTTCGTGGGTTTTCATGGGTACCCGTAGTTGGTACGTCCTCGTAGGCCAAAGTTGGCACAGCATTCAACGTGGCTGCGGCAAGTGCCTGACCTGAGCCTTCGACAACTTCCGCATTGGGTTGACCCCATTGCTGATCCATCAGATGGGAGGTCGGTCCTCTTCCACGTTGCCTTTGTTGGGGTTGGAGACCCCTACTTGCCCTGTTTCGATGTTCTATCAGTTCCTCGTTGATGATTTCGCGTCGTATCATCTCCAACAAAGCATCGTAAGTTGGGGGATCTTGATTCTGCACATCTCTCCAAAACAGGGTATTCATGTTGAGGCCTCCCCTAAGGGCGGATAGAGCCTCGCGATCAGTGACTTGAACACAACAAGTCATTTCATCCGTAAAGCGGGACAGAAAACTTTTCAAAGTTTCTTCAGGTTGTTGTCTCATATTCTGGAGGCGTTGGATTGGGGCTTCGCCCTCTTTGCTTACAGCAAATTTTTTCAAAAATGTAGTTTTGAATTCTGGCCAGCTTCGAATGCTCCGAGGCGGCAACCTGCTATACCAAATCTCAGCAGCTCCGCTTAGAGTCAAATGGAAAGCTCTGCATTTAACAGCTGGAGTAGCGCCTCTCAGGCTCATGTGCATTTTGTAGCTGTTCAAGTGCTTTGCCGGGTCGCCTCTCCCATCATATTTGGGTATCTTGGGCACAGTGTAATGATTTGGGACCTGGGCATCCCTTAATTCCCTTGAGAATGGCAGATTGTCATCATCATCATCTAAATCGCAGGATCTTTGGGGACCGTCCGAATGATAATTAGCCCCAGCCTCATACCTGGGCTGTTGTGTGGATGGTCCTGCCTGGTTACGATCCTCCTCGTCCCTCCTGAGACGCTCATGACGATGCGGCGCAGCACGGGGGGCACGTTCTTGCCTTTCCTCCGGCTGCCGAACCTCAGGAGGTGGGGGCTGTGGTCTACTTGTAGGAGCATTATGCTGCATTTCTTTGCCTACGCCTCTGACCTATCGGGCTGAGCCTATCAAAAACACTGGCAGACCTCTGGGGCCTCGGTGCTGGCTCATATTCGGGAGGGAAATTATCCTCCATGTTGAACGAGGCCTCGGAGGGTCGACCAGAAGCATAATTGGAGGAGATATCGACTCCCACTTCCCTTTCTACTGGGCTTACTCCCCTATGCTGCCTGGAGGAATAAGCTCTTTGACTTTGAACCTCGTCAGGTTGATACGGCCCTTGTGGAACAAAGGAGGGAGGTGGGAAACCTCCCTGGCCTTGCATTTGCCTCAACAGCTCTTGCATTGCCAAGTTTTGGTTGGTAATGTTCCTCATATTGGCTGCCATGGTTGCCATTTCCCTAGTAAGCTGGGCCGCCACCTCCTACCACCTCGCCTGTGATGGTGGTGGGGTCGGCGTCGGACCGCAGGAGCCTCATTGTCAGCTTCTCTAGTTCGCCTGGGGGGAGCCTCTTCTTCCGAGCTCATATCTTTTGAGACTTAAAACTGTAAATATTTTACTTTAGGGGCTTCCTATTACTCTTTTTTCAAGAATAAATCCTTTTTAAAGGGGGATGCCCCAAAATATCTTAGAAAGCCTTCTTCCACGGGTTGCTCGTGGTTATAGTATCATTTCCCACAGACGGCGCCAATCTGTTGACCCCAAAAAATGTTGCCAACAGATGCCGAGCCCACTCGTGCACACGCAAGCTTAATCCGACACGCTACAAAATTCGTAGTTGTAATTTTCGTGACAAAGAGAGCAATATGTTTCCAAATATTTCGTTTTTCTTTGGAATTTTGCATTAGTTCCTTTGTATTACATGGTTGGGGTATTTATAGTGTTACAACTCAAATTGTGACCTTTGGATCAATTTATACGTGGCACCATCTCCTCGGCCAAGACATCAAGTCCTAGCCATCAAGTTGACTCTCCTAGCCTTACAAAGCATTAAATGTTCTTACATTGACAAGACAAGACGTAAACAAACTTTACACAAGAGTCACATCAATCATTTGTTAAAGATTTTCATCATGAGTGAATCCCCGCAAGTGGTCCTTTAATGAGCCTCGGACGTTAGTAGTAGGGGCCTCAGAGTGCTAGCAAGGGCCTCGGGATATAGTGAGGGCCTCGGAACCCACGGCTGAAGCTAGAGAATCGTAACCTAATTTAATCAAGCTGGTCCCACCGTCGACACGTGGCGCCATGTGTTGATTCTGTTCATTAACCCGTAACAAAATATTTGTGGTTTATGTAATGTCTGAACTTCTATTTTAGGTTCTAAAGGTCTAACTTTTCCTCTAGCTATATAATTTCTTTCTTTATCATTATAATCTGTATAAGCAATTCTAGGAGGATAACCACCTGAATATTGATAGGTTTCTGGTTCTGGTTTAACTTGCATTACTTCATCTACCAATTCTTTATAATTACTAATTTCTGAAATTTCTGACTTATTTTTAATTTCTTCTATATTAATTCCTACTCTTATATTTTGATAATTATCATAATATAAATATTCTTGTTCTCCTATTTGTTTATTTAAAAACAAATGATCTTCTAATCTTAAAAGTTCTGTAGGAGATAAATTCATTCCTAATTCTTTAAGATATAAAATTTTATCATCTATCTCTGTTTCTACTGTATTAAGAAAAGGTTCTTGTTCTTGTTTTTCTTCATTAGTAGTATTAGATTCTGTATCAAAATTATCATTTCTATTTATAGTACTGTAATTACCAAATCTTAAACTAGTTCTTCCGTATAAATCTTTATATGTTATAGCTTCTTGAGGAGTTAAAATTTTTTCTTGAGTTTCTAAAAACTTGTCTAAATCTCATTCTAATCCTGCTAAAATTTCTGAATCATAGGTTTTAGGTTTAATCATTTTTATTCCTTTACTACTCATTAAATTTACTACTTTATCTATATAAACTTTATATCTTGTTTGAGAATTATTACTACATCTTCCCAAAAATCCTATGCTTATTAATAAATTTTCTCCTGAAGTTACATCTTCATATCCATGTGTTTGAATACCAATTTTAATTTTTTCTGAAAAATCTTTTATTGTTAATAAAAAATATGGATTACAATATATAATTCCATGATTATTATTCATATCTATCTCTGTACTAGTTATCATACTTTTTTTCTATATTTTGAATTCTTTCATCATAAATGGTTAATAAAACTTTATTACCTAAATTTTTTCTCATTGATCCTTTAATTCCTATAACTATTAATCCTAAATACATAAATCTAAAATTCTTCTTTCTTAATTCTTTTTTAGATTCTTCTGATATTAATGATAATTGTCTTACTTGACCATCTAAACACTGAATTGAAACTTCCCTAGTATGTCTAAAAAATTGAGTTCTTGATTCAAAAATACCTCTATTATATAAATTTTCTGGATTAAGTAATTGTAAACCATGAGTTTGAAATCTATTATAATCTTGTTCAGGATCTATGATTTCTTCTATATTCTGATTATACTGAGGCTGTCTAATTAAAATTCTTTCTATTATATTTGTACTTATACTAGAAGTACTATGTCTACTTCTATCAAAAATCTATGAAGATGATCCTTGTTCTCTGATTGTTCTTGATCTGCCTGGAAAATTATTCATATCTTATAAAATGTTGTAGATATTTTTCTAGTTATTATTTCTTGTCCTGTATTTTTCAAACTTAATTTATTTAACTTATTTGTAATATTTTCTAAATCTTGAATTGGTTTATTCTCCATATTATTTAATTTTTTATTTATATTTTCTATTGCTTCTGTAGTTCTAAGATCTGGAAACTTTTCTTTATCCTCTACTTTAATAACTTTAAAAATATTTAAATTCTGTTCTTTAATAAAATCTAAATTTTCTTTAATTTTTAAAATATCTTTTTCAATATTAATAATTATTTTACCTAAATTACTTAATTCTGCAGATATCTTATTAACTTCTCTTGTTAATATGTCCAGCTTAATGAATTTAATCTGTATAATAATAAGATTCTAAGCTAAAATCTGTATGATCTGATAAATAATTATTATCTAAAGATTCAAATTCAATTCTTATTGATAAATCTGAACAGAATATCTGATCAAATTTATTTATAAAATATTCTTCTCTAAATTCTGTAATTAAAGATCTATATATAATGTTTTCTCTTAATTCTAAAGATAAATTTTTAGTTACTTGTAAACTAGCAAATAAATAATCTATAGATTTACTTTTTTCAATAGAAATAAATTCTATTCCGTAATCTAAAATATCTTCTATTTCTTGATAAAAATTAAAACTATAGAATGTTTTTTTTCTAAATTAACAAGTAAAATTCTAAAAATCATAAAATCTTAAAATTATACCTTTGTAGCGTAATCTGTGGAGCTGAAACTTAAAATTCCAAAATCGGAACACACGCTCTGATACCAAAGAAAGGGGGGGGGGCTGTTGAATGATTGCTGTTAAAATGGCTGTTGTGAAAGCTGTTGAAAAATATCCTACTCAGTACTCTTCTTAATCATGATATCTTATTCTTTTGATAAAATAATATCCTTTTTTTTTTTTTTGGAAAAAAAATGCAATCTGAGATATATGAACTTTGGCCTAACTCTACTCTTGTAAGGACACCACTGGCACTCCCTTAACAAGAATTCTTTAAAAAAAAAAATCTATTTCCCTCTTCTATGTGTCTACTAGCCTCTTCACTGGGCTTTTACGCTTTGAGAGGTCACTCAGGACTTATTTTTAAAAACAGTTTAAACTTTAACTTAGAATTAAGACATGCTCTTATCATATACTCAGCATAAAGCATAAAACTCTTTACAAAAACATAAAAATTTATAAACAAAAATTGTTCTTAAAAGATCTGGAACTAATATTAATTATTAGTACAATATCTTAGAACTATAAAACATACCTACTGGAATGATCCGTCAGTAGTTTAAATAAAAAACAACATATTTTTGTGGGATATTATAATATCTGAAAATAAGATAGATTAAGAATTTCCCTTTCGGGAAGGAAAAGAAAATTAGAACATTTTGAAAGAACGAAAGCTTGTATTGTATTATTTTTTCTCTTGTGTGTTTACAAATGAAGAAATGATCTCCTTATATAGGAGAGAAAACGCGTTTTTCAAAAGCAAGGAATCTTTACTTTTTCAAAACGTCAAAAAGAAAACAGTAAAAAGAAAACTAATCAAATCTTACTTTATCAAATAGTAAGATTCGTTACAAATTTTTCAAAAAAGAAAACAGTAAAAATTCTTCTTTTCATACAAAAAATCTAAAAAATCTCCGAGTAGTTGAGTCTTGTCTTGTCAATCACCAGGATTTTTTGCCAAGTGTCTCCCTTTACAGCAAAAATCTGGAAATTCTTATCTTGTTTCATAATTATGTCTGCCAATACTGTCCAAAGAGTCTCCTCCGTCGCAAGATGATCGTCACGGATTATCATTTTCTTCTGAATTATTGTTTTTGAAATCTTCCAAACCTTTTTCTGTTTCAACTTTCTTTTTGCCTTTATTTTTCTTTTTAAACTGTATCTTCTTTTTCTTTGTAGTGCTTTGTTTAACTTGTTGCTGAAGTTCTTCAACCTTGTCAAACATTTCTTTAATTCTTTTGATATCTGTTTGAGAAATTTGTTCTGGATCTTGAGTCGATTGAAATGATTCTAAAAAATTTATTGGGCTTTTCTGTTTAAGGTCTATTGGACTAATAAGTCTAGTAGCAGAATTATCAGTCTGCTGTGTCTGATCTTCAAAAATCTTATTTTCTGTAACAGGATTTTCAGCCAGTTGAGTCTGATTAAATTGAAAAGTAGGAGAATCAACAGTCTCCTGAGTCTGTTGAGCTTTTAGTAAGCCCAGAACCATGAACGGATTTGATATGTTTTTACCAGCTTTCGTTTGAGCTGGACTAGTTATAGACTTCTTGGGCTCTATAGTACCTGATTGTGTCTGAACAATTGGATTTAAAATCTTTAAATTAATAATTTCTTGTTCTAATTTAGAAATTTTCTTTTGTAAAGCTAATTTTTCTTGTTGTAAAACCTGATTAGACTCATTTAAAATTTTAAAATTTTTAGTCACGCATTCACAATGCTCACAAAATTTTGAAACATAATCTAAAGGTTGATCTGAAACATTCTTTGAAGAAGGTGCAACAAAATAATTTATTCCTAAAAATTTTCTATATTCTTCTAATGCTTCTGAAATTGAATAAAATCATTTATAAAGAGGATTTGGAAAATTTTTAATACAATCTAAAACTTCTAACCAAGTATGATAAACTCCTGGAGGTCTACCTTGTAAAACAACATAACACTTAAATTTTTTATGGTCTTGACTAAAATGTTCTGAAAGTGCATTTAAACATGCTAAAAAATATTTTTGATCTTTTGGATTCTTATTATAAGAAATCCATAAATTGTCTAAAATACATTTTTCTGATTTTGTAACTGAAATATGAGGAAGTGTCTTAAAACTAATATTACTATTTGGAAAACAAAGTAATTCTATACTACCAAACATTAACTTATCATGAGTCTGTATTATGTTTGTCTGAGAACTTGAACTGCCAACAATTGGCAATCCTGGTCTTGGTCCTCTGGGTCTCTGCATCTGCAAACAATCAGTCATAATCTTTATTTTTAATTATTCTACTTAAAATATCTGCTATCTGATTATTGCTACCTTTAATATGTTCAAAATTAATTATTAATCCAGTAATAGTAATTTTATCTATAAAATTTAACCATCTTCTTCGATTACTTCTTTTATTGTCTAATTTCATTTTATTAACAAAACTTACTATTGCCTCACAATCTGTTCTTAAAGTAATTTCTTTTTTAGAAATAATAAATAATTCAAAAGAATCTAATGCATAATTAACTGCAAGTAATTCTAAATCTATGCTACTTATATTACCTTTTTCTTTATAATTTCCACTATTGTATCTAACAATTTTTTCAAGATCTTTACCTGCATACTTATTGGGTTTTGCAATTAAAATTGCTCCCCATCCTGTTATACTTTCATCTGTTTCTATAATTAGATAATCTGTATCTAATGGCATATCTAATTTAGGTAAATCTTTTAATCTTTCTTTTATTTTTTGTGCTAATTTAATATCTTATATATTAAAATATCTTTGTCCTTTAGGAGATGTTTTTCCATATAATGGTCCTGTCATCTTTCCTAAGTTCTTAATAAAAGGTCTAGCATAATTTACTAATCCTAAAAATTTCTGTAATTGTTTAAGGTGTTCAAGCTTATCTGGGAATTCTAAAGCTTTCTGAGCTATATGAGGTTGTAATTCAATCTTACCTTTTCCTATATTAACTCCTAAAAATTCTATATATTCTTTAAATAACATCATCTTTTTCTTATTTACAATTAAACCATGTTTTATAAATTCTGAAAAAAGAATTTGTAAATGACCTCTATGTTCTCTTTTATTTTAACTAAAAACTAAAATATCATCAATATATACTATAATAAATTTACTATGTTTATTAAAAATATTTTCCATTTTTCTTTGAAATATACTAGGAGCATTCTTTAAACCAAAAGGCATAACTAACCACTCATAATGACCTTCTGGAGAAGTAAAAGCTGTCTATTCTATAGAATCTGGATGCATTTTCACTTGCCAAAATCCTGATTTTAAATCAAACTTGCTAAAAATATTACAGTCTTGAATTTTATTTATTAAAACAGTCTTATCTGGAATAGTATATGCATCATCTATTGTATTATCATTAAGTCTTTTATAATTTATAACCATTCTACTTTTTCCTCTAATTATTTCTGAATGTTTTCTAACTATAAAAGCTGCTGATCTATGTGGGCTATCTGATTTTCTTATAACTCTTAATTTTAAAAGATCTTTAATATGCATCTTGAAATCTTCAATATCTTGATTTGTAGCTTCAACATTTTTAGTCTTAATTATATATTCTGGATTTTTTATTTTTAATTCACATAAAACTTTATCTTTCTCCCAATATTTTAAAACATTTTCTCCTAAAATTTCTAATTTTTCTAATTTGTTTATCATGTTTTCTATATCTTGTTCTTTTACTAATAAATTATATATTTTTTCAATTTCTACAAATTCTAAACAATTTTCTCTTTCTTCCTTTATTAAATAATCTTCTTCTTCTATTAAATATTCTTCTTCTTCTATTAATTGACATTCTCTTTCTTTACTACACTCACATTCTTTTTCTATATATATATATATATATATATATATATATATATATATATATATACACACACACACACACACGTAACTCATTAATCAAAGTATTCCAAGTTGTGTAACATTTGGTTGAAACCTCAATATATATATACTAGGTGCAAGCAACGTGCAATGCACGTTTGCTTAGTTTATATTTAATATTTTTGTTTAATAATTAATTTGTTATTAATAAAGATGTAATTTTTTTTTTGTTAATTAAGGGCGTGTCTGGGCGCGCTGCAAGGAGGAAGGAAAATTGATTATGTTACCACTTTTTTTTCAAACCTACAGCCCTACAGTGAGAGAATTGGTCCAAAAATGCGGCTCTCAACGGCATGAATTGTTTTGCCAACGGCTTGATTTCTGCTGAAAAGCAGAAACAGACACCCTATAAATAATTAATGATGTAATGTTTATGTAATTGATAAATAATTAGATGTGTGATTTTGATATTGTGATGTAGGTTGGTGAAATTGAAGAAAATAAGCAAAAGTAGACAAATTTGGAGAAATGGCTAAATTGTAAGGGATCCAAAGTTCGGGGGCTAAAATGTAAATACTTAAAAGTTGTGCCGAATCTCACGATGAAGATTTGAGAGTGCTCGGAGTCAATTGGACAAAGGAAGATGTCAAGGGGATCAAATTTAGTCAAAAGATGATCACAAATCAATTTCCAACCGAAAAGTTATGCTCCGGTATTTTAGTCTCATATTGAGACCTATTTTTGGCATAGGAAGTGATCGAATTGGAGAATGATGTCTGAATTAAAGTTGTAGCCAGATGAGTTAACTTTCCAACGCATTTTGCATCGCCTCAATAGGATATCGGAATACAAAGTTATGATAAAAAAATTGAAGGAAGGTGCAACTGCCTGTTTAAAACAAGAAATTCCGTTACATGGTCAGTTATATTGAGACCTATTTTTGGCATATAAAGTGGTCGAATTGGAGAATGATGTCTGAACCAAAGTTGTAACCAAATGAGTTAGATTTTCAACGCATTTTGAATTGCCTCAATCGGATATCGGAATACAAAGTTATGATAAAAGCACTGAAAGAAGGTGCAGCTGCCTGTTTAAAACAAGAAATTCTGTTACATAGTCCGTTATATTGAGACATATTTTTGGCATAGAGAGTGATCGAATTGGAGAATAATGTCTGAATCAAAATTGTAGTCAGATGAGTTAGCTTTCCAACTCATTTTGAATCGCCTCAATTGGATATCAGAATACAAAGTTATAATAAAAACATTGAAAGAAGGTGCAGCTACTTGTTTAAAATAAGAAATTTCGTTACATAGTCCGTTATATTGAGACCTATTTTTAGCATAGAAAGTGATCCAATTGGAGAATGATGTCTGAATCAAAGTTGTAGCCAGATGAGTTAGCTTTCCAACGCATTTTGAATCGTCTCAATCGGATATCGAAATATAAAGTTATGATAAAACTACTGAAAGAAGGTACAGCTGCCTGTTTAAAATAAAAAATTCCGTTGCATAGTCCTTTATATTGAGACATATTTTTGGTATAAAAAGTGATCGAATTGGATAATGATGTCTGAATCAAAGTTGTAGCCAGATGGATTAGCTTTCCAACGCATTTTGAATCGCCTCAATCGAATATCGGAATACAAAGTTATAATAAAAATACTGAAAGAAGGTGCAGCTGCCTGTTTAAAACAAGAAATTCCGTTACATAATCCGTTAAAACAACAAATTCCGTTAGTTTTTCCGTTAAACCAACAAATTCCGTTAAATAAGCACTTTTATATATACTAGGTGGAAGCAACGTGCAATGCACGTTTGCTTAGTTTATATTTAATATTTTTGTTTAATAATTAATTTGTTATTAATAAAGATGTAATTTTTTTTGGTTAATTAAGGGCGTGTCTGGGCGCGCTGCAATGAGGAAGGAAAATTGATTATGTTACTGTTTTTTTTAAAACCTACAGCCCTACAGTGGGAGAATTGATCCAAAATTGCGGCTCCCAACGGCATGAATTGTGTTGCCAAAGGCTTAATTTCTGCTGAAAAACAGAAACAGACACCTTATAAATAATTAATGATGTAATGTTTATGTAATTGATAAATAATTAGATGTGTGATTTTGATATTGTGATGTAGATTGGTGAGATTGAAGAAAATAAGTAAAAGTAGACAAATTTGGAGAAATGACTAAATTGTAAGGGATCCAAAGTTCGGGGCTAAAATGTAAATACTTAAAAGTTGTGCCGAATCTCACGATGAAGATTTGAGAGTGATCGGAGTCAATTGGATAAAGGAAGATGTCAAGGGGATCAAATTTAGTCAAAAGATGATCACAAATCAATTTCCAATCTAAAAGTTATGCTCCGGTGTTTTAGTCTCATATTGAGACCTATTTTTGGCATAGAAAGTGATCGAATTGGAGAATGATGTCTAATTAAAGTTGTAGCCAGATGCGTTGGCTTTCCAACGCATTTTGCATCACCTCAATAGGATATCGGAATACAAAGTTATGATAAAAACACTGAACGAAGGTGCAGCTACCTGTTTAAAACAAGAAATTTCGTTACATAGTCCGTTATATTGAGATCTATTTTTGGCATATAAAGTGGTCGAATTGGAGAATATGTCTGAACCAAAGTTGTAACCAAAT
This sequence comes from Fraxinus americana, assembly GCA_035079005.1. Lineage (NCBI taxonomy): Eukaryota > Viridiplantae > Streptophyta > Magnoliopsida > Lamiales > Oleaceae > Fraxinus > Fraxinus americana. The sequence goes on from JAVHZT010000033.1 coordinate 170,837, forward strand.
GAGTTAGATTTCCAACGCATTTTGAATTGCCTCAATCGGATATCGAAATACAATGTTATGATAAAAACACTGAAAGAAGGTGCAGCTGCCTGTTTAAAACAAGAAATTCTGTTACATAGTCCGTTATATTGAGACATATATTTGGCAAAGAAAGTGATCGAATTGAAGAATGATGCCTGAATCAAAATTGTAGCTAGATGAGTTAGCTTTCCAACTCATTTTAAATCGCCTCAATCGGACATCAGAATACAAAGTTATAATAAAAATATTGAAAGAAGGTGCAGCTGCTTGTTTAAAACAAGAAATTTCGTTACATAGTCCGTTATATTGAGACCTATTTTTGGCATAGAAAGTGATCCAATTGGAGAATGATGTCTGAATCAATGTTGTAGCCAGATGAGTTAGCTTTCCAACACATTTTGAATTGCCTCAATCGGATATCGAAATACAAAGTTATGATAAAAACACTGAAAAAAGGTGCAGCTGCCTGTTTAATAGGTATTTTCTTTTAATATGTCAGTGTGTCACCACATCGGCTAGGTAAGTAAAAATAACCTCTATTTGTGCAATAAAAGAAAATACCTATTAAAGCAATCACAGGAATACCAATTACACTACCTATTATCCAAAGAAGAATCCTTCCACTAGTATCAGTCATTTACTCTACTCCCCTTCAATTTCATCAAGTAATCATGCTACAAACACAACATGGATAATTATGAGATGAGATTAGCTATGTCAACGAGTCGAACCGGAAAAAAAAAAAAGCTCGAATTTGGCTCGAGCTTTTTTGGGCCCGAGCCGAGCCCGGACAAAAAAATGAGGTTCCGCCCGAGCCTTAGCGGCAAAGTCGGCTTTTTTTGTGTGTAAAATCTACATTTTCTACTTAACGAATTTAAAATTTGTACAGTTTATACGTTATAAATTAAATAAATTATAAAAGTTAAAACCCTCATCTTTTATTCGGGCTTGGGACAGACTACAATTATCGTAGGCGGAGTTAAAATTGTACACGAATAAAATATTTCGTGTACAATTTTTCTTGAAACAAAAAAAAATAAAAATTACGTATTTTTTTTTGAAACTAATCAACTTAAAAACTTACAATATCTTATACTTTAATCTGCTATAACTTTTCTGATTTGAAGGATACTATAAATTGATTATGAGAATTGATTCCGACGAACACAATAATTGCTCGTAATATTTCAAATTTTACGAGATGATACGGTCGATTTTCTATATGAAAGTATGAAGATAAAAAATCTCCACCCGTCGAATCGAATTGTTACTTCTGTTTTTTACAATGGGTGAATAATGATTTTTTTTTCCCCATATTTCCCAAAGATAATCTCTGCCTGTAATGGCCTAAAGATTCGTCCAAGAATTTAATTCTCCTTACACATTTGGTTTAATCAAAACCAAGTAATTGTGAATAAAATTTTTAGATTTTACTTATTTATTTATGTATAAATTTTTAGATTTTACTTATTTATTTAATAAAAAACAAGTAATTGTGTATAAAACAGAAACTGATTTATTTATGTAAAGCATCGTTAAAGAAATTGAGAAAATCCTATTGATTCAAGCTATATAAAATATATACTGAAAAAAAAAATTTAAAATTTTTAAAATAATATAATAACTATAACTGCCATTTATTTATTTATTTTTAACTAAAACTAGTGTATCCTTCGAATCAGAAGTGGTAAAAAGTAGGCAGCTTTAAGTAAAGAATTTTTCTCCTCGTACAGTCCTTAATGGACTGTACATTGTACAGCCCACACTAATCAGTGTGGGCTGTACAATGTTAAGGACTGTACATGCAGCAGAGTTCTTAAATAAAACTAGTGTATCCTTCAGCAGACAGCTTTAAATTTAAGTTTTAATTTTATTTTTTTTTATACGAGCTGGCCTGGGCTCGGGCCGATACCCCAAAATGCGGCTCGGCTCGAGCCCTAGCCGGGCCCGACTCGAGCTTTTTCCGAGCCGTCCAAACCCACGAACGTTTTCGTCATCCCTAGATAAGATCATTTCTTAGATTTTGCTATGTGTACATAGCAATGTACACAAGGATGTCCATACAAGCGCCCCTCCAATAAGGGGTGCCATTTATCCATTATGAACACCCCTATGGATTTTGCTATGTACACATAGCAAAATCCTCCTTCCTAATAGGCTAAGAGAATTAGTCCGACTTAAAGTATTTTTTTAGTTTAGCCTTGACTATGCCCCTGAAAGGCGGTGATAGGGAAGAGGCGAAGCGGTTCTTCATTGAAATGGTAGATCATGGCAATTGTCCTAATGTGATTTTGTTTAATGTCTTCTTGCAGCATTTTGTAAGAACATGAAGACACATGAAGCGAGTGGACTGTTTAACTTGATGATTCGGAGGGGGTGAAGAACTCGATTATTTAATAAACTGATGAATGGGTTTTCCATAGGATTGATGATGCAAAGAGTTATTTGTTTTGACGGAGGATAAAGGACATAAGAGTCATGTTTTAAGCTGCAATGTGTTAATTAAGCGAGATGAACTTCTTCTCAAGGAATATGAATGTCTCTCATAGAGAAAAGAGAGATGGCTAGCGACAACGTCAATAACTCCATTTATTGGCTCAAGCAATTAGCCAACTTGTTCTACCTTCTGGAAAATATTTATTGAGATGTCCAACTTGTTCACATCTATCAAAAAATGATTAATCTTTTTTCAAATCATTATGCAATCCAAATTGCATCAAAATATAATAATGTTATTCATAATTAGCAGCTACCATAATTATATTACGTGACATGTTATGTGGCATAATCTTAATAATGCTAATATTCTTATTTTGTAATTACTAAAATTATGTCATGTAAGATGACTACTGCAACTGCTAATTATGAATAACACCACTCATCGAATAATATTAACTTCCCACTTATCACAAGCCAAAATTTGATTCTCCGATCAAAGTTTTTCGATGCTGACATATTTTATCTATACTTCAACATTCCCAACTATCTGACTTTTGGATAACGCTTGTTAGAAATTCCACAGATCCTTGGTTAGAGAATTTATTTGGAAGCTCGAAACTATAAAAAGTATATATAGATATTCCATTAACTGAAAAATCTATACAATTATATAAAATCTCTCACATAGCCCAAACTCTAAGCACATCCTAAAATATAATACTAGGTGACTATAAGTCTCATTTGACTATCTTAAACGTGAGATAAATAAAATACTAAAGAAAAATACTCTATTTATACAAACGCAGGAGGGAAATTTAATTTATATCCAACGTGGGATTCTAAACGGTGATATAACATATTAGAATTAGGAAACTAAAAATCATATTCTACATGGGAGGGACAAATATAATTCTAATTTAATTTTAGAATACCAAGCCAAAATCACAACACCACATTAATTGAGGAGGGGAAAGGGTTCTTGATGAGATTACATTCCGATGAGGCAGTTGCAACAATTAAAAAGGTTTAGAGGTGGGCAAGGTTTTACGGATCGAAATGTGAGGACAAGAAGAATCAGATACTCTACATGGGGTGAATGATGCGGTTGGTTGGCGAACATGTCGGTGGTAGTGGTGGTCACAGCAACAACGTCAGTGGGGCGTGGTGGATAGAAGATGAAATGGTTTTATTACCTTTTATTCTTTTTATGTGTGTAAAAAAAAAAAATTGCATTGTTGGTCTTCACTTATTTTCCTTCTTGCATTTATGTAATTGGACATCCATAAAAATTTAAGGACTACATGAGCAATTAAAATTTTCTATTTTGTATCTTTTCTTTTGGTTCATTTAAAGGGGACAACAAATTTCGTCATTTTACGAGACTTTAAGTACCAAAAGAGATGATGGAAAAATGAATTATGTTACTTAATTGAAAGTTTGGGTTTGACTTTGCTAACAAAATTGGTTAGGGAGAGTTTATTTATTTATTTTTTTTTATCGATACATGTAAAATTATATTGATCAAAACACATGTACAAGTACATCGAGTATTTCTAGGAGAACAAAGATCAAGAAACATATACAAGTACTTCGAACATACTCGGACTAACAAAATGAAAAGATGTACGAACGAAAGGATCTTTAGGACCCAATATTAAAAACTTAAAATGAATCAAAACATGTTAAAATTTGGGGTTCCATCTTAAAAGGTCAACCTTATTAAGAGGAGTAGCCCAAAATCTTTATTAATTGGTCTGTGTCAACATTTTTTATCGATGTGAGACATATTTCCCTTAACACACCCCCACAGATGGTGGCTCATTTGAGCAGACCAATCTTGAAATTCACGTGTTCATTTTAGAGTCTTAACAGGATCGAATCGCTTGTTGGAGTATAATGGGCTCTGATATCATGTTAAGATTTGAGGCTCCATCTTAAAATGTCAACCTTATTAAGAGGAGTAGCCCAAAATCTTTATTAATTGGTCTGTGTCAACATCATTTATCGACGTGGGATATATTTCCCTTAACAAAACGTTCGCATACAAAAAAAATATAACTTTGCATATGTGTGTTTTGATTTGTCTAACAATGCCATCGATCTAAAATCTTCAAAAAAATCCTTCTATTTCTCGCCATCTACAAGTGGTTCACGATACTAATAAGTACGATTTTCTTAGCCTTACTTTGTCAAAAGGTACCTCGGGCCTCTTTCTTGATCCATTTCAAAGTGCTAGAAATCGTAGTCATCGATATCTTAATCCCCAACCAAACTTTGATCTTTGCAAATGTACATGAAAATAAAGAGCATTGAAAAAACAGATGTTGACCACTTTCCGTATGTGACCCGTAAAAAACACAATTCCTATCAATGTTGGGCTGTGGCAGCCTGTCCTGCGTGAGTACTTTTGCTTGGGCGCTCGACCATAAAATAAAGGAGTGTTTTGGAGTAATAAAAGGGCCTCCAAACCTCCTTAGTCCACAACTTTTTCTCCCCCTTTGGCAGAAAAAATTCATGGGAACAATACATAATTCCTTGTTTTAAAGATCACATTTCATAAATAACAAACTTCAAAATCTTTTCAAAAATCAGGTGTTAAATCAATTTATTAAATATTTTTAATTATAATATAATACAATTATCCCAATTTATTAAATTTCAAATCCAAATCATTTTCTCTCTCTCTCTATTCTCTATCCTCTCCCTACCCCTTCTACTCCGGTCATCTACTCCGACGACTGTTTCGGCGATCACTCCGGCGGCCTCTCCGGTGACTGTTCTGACCGCTCCAATTTCCAAAAAAAAATTCCAGAATTTCAAGTCATAATCGGTCACAATTGGTTACAACGAGTCACAATTAACAGGTCACAATCGGTCACAAACAGGTCACAAACGGTCACAACCGGTCACAAACAGGTCACAACCGGTCACAACCAACACATATTTGGTCGAAATCTCATCCCGTGCCACCAAATTCAAATAAATTTTCGTTGAGGCTCACATCAAGCAAAGGCAGGAGTTCATCAAGAGAATCCAGAGGCTGAAGAAGCCTGTTTCCAACAACCACCACCTCCACATTCGGCAGATGCATATGGAAAAAACCAAACAAACACCGCCAACACCAACACCACAGAAACCACCATCGGCACCACTACCATCAACACTGTCATCGCAATCACCACCAATCCACAACCACAGGCACCGCCACCACCATCTCCATCACAGCCACCGCAACCACCAACCCTCCTAAAAAATCCCCAAATCGTGATGCCGCACCACGAACATCACCACCATCGCCGCGACCACCAAAAACCGCTAAAATCAGCACCACCACAGCTTCCACCAACAACCGAAAACACAACCAAAAAAACCCAGAGATAAAAATGGCCGCCTGTGATAGAGATTTGCAACGTCGAATCTCAGCACCAGCCACAGTCAAATCTCAGCACCAGCTACCTGCCTCCGTCACACACCACCATCACTTTTCTTCTCCGGCCTTTGTCCATCTCCGCCCATAGATAAAATGGCCTCTCGTGACCATAGATCTGCAGCCTCGCGCAAGATGTGTGGCAACATAGTGGGGTTAAAGAAAGACTTCGCCGCGGATCCTGTGAAGGCTCACGATGCGACATCGTTCACGAATCACTGCAGCCGCATCATCTTCGTTCACGGATCGCTGCAGCTGCAACATCGTCTTTGTGGTTCGACGATTTGAAGGAGAAGAGAGGCGGTGGTGGTGCCAGTGGTGATGGTGCCGTCGGGTGGTGGCGGCAGGGATAGAAAGAGAGAGGGGAGAGAATATTGGTCGGTCGGTATGGAGAGAGAGAGAGAGAGAGAGAGAGAGAGAGAGAGAGAGGTGGGACGATTCAGGGATGGAGATGAATGAGGGACGGTGTTGGAAATTAGGATTTTAATTATTAATTGAATTAACACCTGATTTTTGATTAAATAAATATTACACCTGATTTTTAAATTTGGAAACTTAAATGCAGGGTTCAGGTAATTTTCTCAAAATTCATAGACAGCAGGGACCGAAAACTGCCCAGCCCCGTTACAGTTCACCAGTGAGTCGATGGAATTTGTTACAAATATGGAAGCTTGAGAAGATTTGTGCAAAAATGGTCATAGAAATAAGAGTGCATAACGCCAATAGTTGGGAACTCATTTAGAAAACGTGGAATGGAAAAATTTAAGACAATCACCGAGTGAGCTCTATCATTTTTTCTAGTCCGTCCTCACAATCAGGGAGCATTTCTGTGTGCACCCGAAATTGCTTCCAGAACTGCCCAAAGAGGTAAGCTTTCGTCAATAGTCAGAAACCATCCAAAACCTGAACACATAACAGAAATTCAAACCCCAATCCCACTTGAAAAAATCAACACTAATGATTCATTAATCTCCTTTTATCAGATGCTCCAAATGCAACCCTCCTCACCTATCTCATCATTCAACAAATTGCTAGGGGCTGCTGCCAAAACCAAGAATTATCAAGATGCGATTTTTATGTACCATAGGATGGTTGAAGCCGAGTTATTGCCTGATATTATTACACAGAATATTTTGGTTAATTGTTACTGTAGCTTGAAAATGACTGCTGTTGGTTTTGCTGTTATGGTGGGATTTTCAAGAGGGGATATAGTCCAAATATTAATACTTTTACTTCATTGATTAAAGGGTTGTGTATGGAAGATAAGATTGACTATGCAATTATGTTGTTCCTTAAAATTATTGAAATGGTGTTATGATATGGAATATTTTGATTAATGGGTTATGTAAGAGTGGAAAAGCAAAGGTAGCTCTTCAGTTGCAAAAAGAAGCCGAGAATGGAATGTCTTATTTAAGATTTAAGCCTGATATAATTAGTTATAACACACTTGTTCATGGCCTTTGTAAAGAGGGGTTGTTGGAGAATGTTAAACAATTATTGTTGGAGATGAAGGGTAACGGAATTCTGCCAAACTTGGTTTCGTATAGTGGTTTAATTCATGGTTTGTGTGAAGGCGGTGAATGGGAGGAGGCAAAGAGGTTCTTCATTGAAATGGTGGATCAAGGCATTCGTCCAGACTCCAGACTTAATTTTGTTTAATATGCTGATACAGGCACTTTGTAAGGACAGGAAGACAGCCGAAGCGACTGGATTGTTGACCTTGATGATTAAGATTGGTGAAGAGCCTGATTGTTATGCATTTAGTATATTGATGAATGCGTTCTGCATGGAGGGTAGGATTGATGATGCAAGGGACTTATTTGTTTTGATGGAGTATGAAGGCCATAAGCTAGGTGTTGTAATCTATAACGTGTTAATTAGTGGGTATTTCAAGTGTCACAAATTGGAGGATGCCATGAGCCTTTTTGAGGAAATGATTGTCAAAGGCTGCAAGCCGATATTAATTATTTTCAACAATTTGTTAAACGGTCTATTTCAAGTAGGTACAGTTGAGGAAGTGCGGAAACTTTTTGCAAAAATGAAAGCCCATGAAGTGACTGCAGTTTCTGCTACTTATAGAATATTATTGGATAGGTTCTTCAAAAATAATTGCCTCCTAGAGGCAATTGAGCTTTTTCTGATTTTGGAAAGAACTGGCGCTAAACTTGGCATTGAAACCTATAATTGTGTCCTTGATGGATTGTGTAAAGCACAAAAGCTCAATTTTGCCACTGAATTATTTGGGAAGCTGTCCCATAAAGGCTTGGTACCAACAGTTATCACATATAACATCATGATCCATGGCTTTTGTAGAAGTGGAAATATAGAGAAGGCGAATAATTTGTTTGTGGAGATGGAAAAGGAAGGTTGTGCGCCCAATCCCAATGTGTTCACTTTTCACACACTTATGCAAGCATTTTGCAATTATAATGATGCACCAAAAGTGGTTGAACTTCTTCACAAAATGGTAGAGAGAAATATCTTCCTAGATGAATTCATGATATCTTCAGTAAAGAGATTTTGACCAAAGATGCAAATTATTCAGAATATCTAAGTCTGATTCCGAAGTTTTCTACCCAAGGCCATAAAAAAGATGAAATGCTGTAGTCATACTTTTTACCTGGCCATACTAATGTGAAGGATGTCTCAAGTTTAGGTTGTTTTCGAGAAGTTCTGGAATATAGAAATGTCTGTTGCTGTTGTAAAATTGATTATCCTCAGGCAATTGTAATTAATTTTTTTTTTTTTGAGAGGTCAACATTTCCTACCACAAACTGAATGTTTAGGTTTGGGAAATCACAGTGTCTCATGTGACTTCTACAGATGTTTTTCCCAAACAGGTCAAGAAATATGGAATATGGGCTTGAGAATTAGACACCTCCATTTTATGTGGCATAATTTTTGTACCATGGACCATAATCCTCAAAGACAGCATAGCTGGAGGGTTGCTTCCAATCTTGTACAATTTCAGGAACTGACAATTGGTTGTGATTTTCAGATGTGGTGCCAATCTGCAGTACTGATTTGATTATTTAAACTAAGTCTGGAAGTAAATTTGTAGCATTTCATTTTTGAGGTATGAGAACACTTGTCAATCATACAAACTTTTTGGGTCCTTCGAAATCTGAATTATCTTATATCCTCATATTAGTCTTTCGTTATGCAGTTCAGTTAACAATAATGAAATTCGAAGATTACTGAGGAGAAAGCAACTCCCACAGCTTCTTGGTTGTGCTTCCGATTTATGAGCATGTGCGTCTCTCTTCATGATGCTTTCATTAACTTTTTGAGTTAAATTGCCTGTAAGAACATTCTACAGTCAACCATCAGTATCTTTTACCGAGTATTGGAAAATCATAAATCTTTAGTAATAAGCAGCAGAAAAAATAAGTTTGCGTGATATTTTACTATAAGGATGTAAGGTTTTGATGCAGACTTCATAATGTTGATGTTGGTGATATTTATGTATTTATTTTGTGTGTGGTGTTTTTTGGGTGTTGGGGGGGGGGGGGTGGAGGTGGTGTCAAATTAAAACCAATTGCTCATAATTCAGTTATAAACATGTTATAGAATACTCTGTTGGCTGAGAATAATTCATTTTATATTTCCATCTTTTGCTAAGAAAAAAGCCGTTTAATGATACATTGATGTGTTGTATTATCAAGTTGACATGGCTGTGTGTAATTACTAATTACTAATTAGTAAAGAAATAACTTGAAATTTATTGTCTGCAGATGCCCTGATTAGAAGAAATTCTGGTCAAGGCTACTCGTGTCTAGACAGGCAAGTTGGCCTGCCTGTGTAAATCCCTGACCGTGGGATGGCTCGTGTTCGTCAATGTTTATTTTTTAATTCTTTTTCACTAAAACGTTTTGTAAAAAGGCACGGACAGTACAGTCAAGTCCAGTCCAGTCCACGCCATTATAATGCTGCGATGCAGGCGTCCAAGCTTCACTGATACCCTGTCCATTTTGACTTCTCTAAAGACTTCTTTCAGATTCATAAAGTAATTAAGGTATGGAATGTTTTATATAACTATTACATATTTAAGATTAAAATAGTTTGGTAGGAGGGAAGAGTGAGTGGTTGAGAGAGAGTAAAATCGAGAGATGTGTCAAACCTGAATCCTACTATGTCTTCGATCATTTTCATAAAATTATCATTTCTCGAGCTAAAGACTTTTCTTAGAGTAACTTCAATAGTGAATAGTTTTGAAAATAGGGTAAATTTTTTTAAAAAATTTCTCATCTCTATGTTTAAACTTGGGTTAATGTTAGATTTGTTCATCTCTAGTTCTTGGTGCATTGCCACTTGAAGTTTGATTTGATTAATGAGGCTTTAGAAGTGTTTGATGATCCTTACTTAAGAGTATTATTGGTGCTAATTCCGGGGATTGTGATAAAACGGGTCATCATTCTTGTGTAGCTGTTCTAATCGATGTCTGTGGGAAAGTTAGGCTTAATATGGATGTGTTTATGGAATCGCGGGAAATTTAAATTGCTAGGGAAACTTGTTCGACTTCACTTATGTACTGAATGGTACTTCTATATTTGCTCGAGTAGTTCACACTTTTGGGCATTTTTATAGCTCATTTATGGTAACTATTATTTAGTAAAAAGTTCTTTTGATTCATGTGTAGTTTTTTGTTATTTTAGTGATTGAGATACGAACGAGAACGTTGATAAAGTTTGAATTGTTGCAAATAATGTCTAGTGAGCAAAACTTCTAGCCTGCCACTTTGCCTTCTCCAAAGACTTATTTGTGTCATGGCCAAAAATGGATTTTCCCATTGTGCAAGTCTTAGATTAATATTTTTTTTCTAACCTACATGATAAGCTTGTGTCAAGTCACATTCTTGAACTCCATTAGTTGAATCGATTATATAAAACTTGTTACTTAATAGTTATTATCAATTAAATAATTTATATCAAAGTCAAAATCATATCTATAAGTATTTTGTTTTAGCATCCATCATACTCAATCAATGCTAATCCCCTCGAATTTTTGGTTAATGATGCAAATAATACTTGAACAAGAACGAGTTAATAACTGCATTTGACATGCCAAAAAGAGAGATACGAAATGTTTTGATTGAGTGATTGAGATTAATGATGCATAAATAAACGGTTCTTAACAATGTTTATAATTGGAGTTATTTGAGCTAAACTCGAGTAGGGATCAAGATGCATTTTCTAGAATATTTTTTAATTGCAAAACAAACTTACATGGAACCAAGTAGCTAGGAGGTCAAGATGTCACATGCTCGATATTTACTCGATTTCACTGTATTTATGATTTCTAAATTTATGGAGAATCTAAGTAAAATCAATTGTGGCAATTGCACGAAGCGACCAGCAAATCTTTTGCAGGTTAGTAGCGACGAGGCAATTTCCATCCCCGGAGGTAATCTTTTTATCCGCACACCAAGTCGCACAGGAGGCTAATATTTAGCTCAACACCTATAAATCCTTTCAGGCATAGGTGGAGGGCGGCGCAATACATAATGTCCAGATAGACATGTCCTTAGCACGATGGCTTCAGGCATAACATGAGTTCAACGACTCGATGGTTCATTGAATTCTACAATTCATACCAAGTATTGCATTTTGCTGCATTCTTGTCAATGCAAGAGTCGAGATACCCGTTGTCTTGGGTCATTTTAAATTCAACACATTCCTAATACCCAACTGCACACTAGAGAACATGACATCGAGGGGCAAGCAATGTTCAATTGGACCTAGGAAATGACTCTTGCACATTTTGCTAAGTGAGTCGAACTTTCAAGTTCTTACGTTTAAGATTCCAAATTTCAGAAGGTACTGGACTTTTTTTTTTTTTTTGCATTTTCCCTTTATCTTCTAATTAATAATCCTATTTTTTAAAAAAAAAAAAACAATAATCTTTATTAATTTTAAAATTTAATTTACCAGTGGAAATTAATGAATGAAGTATGAAAATATAAAACTCGGCCAATAATTAATAATAGTTTAAAAATAACTTTAAATCCCCACAAAATCCTGCTCCTTTGCAATTTTTGGGGAAATAATTCTGTGATAATGGAACGGATGCATCAATAATCAATGAAAATCTTAGTAAACAGATTGCGACATTTATCGATATATGTCATTATTGTCACGTCAACCAGCACCAAGTCATGAGGCTTGCCTGAGGGTGTTCTCTATTTGCATTCCAATCTCTTAGAAAGAGGGGCTAAATGATCTGAATAGACATGCATAAGTAATTTAAAATAAAAAAGGTTATGCTAATTACCAATTAAAATTTAATCTTAATTACTAATAGATTTTTGGTCTTTAACTTATATAAAAAAAAAACACAATAAACTTCCATCGTGGACATATCCTGATGCGGACATCATTTTTCTATTGGGAATTTCTTTTCATTATTTATGTTTTTTTATTATTGGGTTGGCCCAATCCCATTACTAGTAGGATTATGTTTTACTATGTGGAAATTATATGGAACCAGAATTTTCAAGTTAACATTTCAAATTTCATATATAAATTTTATTTATACAAAAATCAAATCATAATTAAACATTTGAATATTAATAATAATATTTTAAAACTAAATTAATCTATATACCCACCCCCATCCACCCAAATCCTAATTATTTTTTCATCCCTCTCTCTCTACATCTCTCTCCCTTCTTTTTTTATTCTTTCACCGTTGGAGACACGCGACGCCAGCCGGATTGCAACATGGCACCACAGCGACACGGGCGGCGACGACGACGTCATCCTGTGTAAGAAGATCTGAGAGCGGCGATTAGTTTTCAACAGTGGTGATGTCAACTCCGGCTCTGATCAAATCTGCTTGCAGTGGTTTACATGTCGTCGTCGTCGTCGTGGCGGTGATGAGGTGCTGTGGCGGTGAGATTCTATCGATGACGATGAATCTGCTTGGGGGTGTAGTGGTGGTGTTGATGCTGTTTGTGGTGGTGGTAGTGGTGGTTTGGGGGTGGTTTTGGTGTTTTTGGGGATTTTTGTTGGTTGTGCAGGTAGAGGTGCTGTCGGTGATGGTGGATCTGGCGGTGATGAGCGTGGTGGTGTTAGTGTGGTGGACTTGTGGCGGTCAACATGGCAATGAGTTGTTGAGGTTTTTGTTGGTGGTGCAAGTGGAGGTCGGGGCAGTGGGGGTAGCGGTAGACGATGGTGATGGTGATGGTGATGGTGATGGTGATGGTGGTGGCGGCAATGGTGACCTGTGGTTGGGTGCAGTGGTGGTGTTGTTTTGGCGGTGGTGACTAGTGGTATGTACGATGGTGTTGCTGGTGTGATGTGGTGATGGTGGTGTTGCAAAAATGGTGGTGGCTGGTGGCGGATGGCAGGGGTGGTTGTGATGATATTTGTTGGGAGTATTGGATCTAGTGGTGGTGGCTTTGTTGGTGGTGGTGTTGTGGTAGCGACAACAGTGGGATAGTGTCCGTGACCAATTATTTTGTTGATTTGAGTATTGTTGGTGGATCGGAATCGGGGGTAGAGTTTTGGTATATGTGACCAATTATTTGGTTCATTATGACTAACTATTAAAATGTGATCTTAAAATTCAATAATTTGTGACCAAGAAATAATGCGTGACCTAAAATATTGTTAATATGTGACCGATAATTTAATAATTTGTGATTGTCTAATTAATTGGGACTAATAATACTTGTGATTTGTGACCGATAAATAATTGTGACATAAATTTTTTATTTGTGATCGATGAACATATTGTGACCTATAAAATTTTTGAATTATGACCGTAAAATAATTTGTGACATATAAAATTTGTGATTTGTGACCAATGAATAATATGTGACTTACTAATTTGATAGATTTGTGACCGATGAATAAATTGTGACGTACAAATTTTTGATTTGTGATCGATGAACAAATTGTGACCTATAAAATTTTTGAATTGTGACCGTAAAATAATTTGTGACATATAAAAATTGTGATTTGTGATCAATTAATAATATGTGACCAATTATATGGAATTTGTGACCAAATTATATGGAATTGTGACCTTAATATATTTAATTAATAAAATATATGTTTAATTAATTAATTTATAAATAAAATTTGAAAAAGTTTGAGATTTGAAATTTTAAACATTGATCTCTTAAATTTGAAATTAGTGAAATTTAACTTCTTAGTTATGTAATCTTCCCTTTTACTATTTATATGGTTTTCACATTGTAATTTACACAATTGATGAATAAATAAAATAATTGTGGTTTGTGGCCAAAGTTTCTTCCTTTTCCCCTTCTTCTTTCCCCTTCTTCTGTTGTGTTCTTCTTCTGTCATTCCTGCCTCTAATTTTCTCTTCTATATTGATTTGTTTCTCATTCTCCATTAATTATCTTTTTTTGCCCTGCATGAAATTTGATATCATAGTCAAATTCTCTTGTTTTCTTCTCCAAAATCTTGGAACAACACAAAAGAAAAAACTTGTTGAGGCATCAATTTTTATTTCTCAAGTTTTTCTTCCTTGGTAAAAAAAAAAGTGAAAAAATACGAGGGAAAAAAAAAGAGCAAAAAAAAAAGAAGAAGATATTTTGTCATAAAGAGTCCTATAGCCGCTCCTCAATTTTTGTTAAATGTTGATTCTTTTATCTAGATAATATTTCAATGAGGAAATTACAAAAAAAAGGGGTATTTAAAGATCAGTTTTTAAAAATCTGGTTCATACTTTATTTTATTCAATTTTCCGATTTTTATCATTTGAATTAAGTAATTATTCGATTAAAACCCTAATTTACTCTCTCTCTCTCCCTCCCCTTCTCCTCATCCCCCTTCTCCTCCTCCCTCTCTCTCTCTCCCTCCTTCCCTACCTTCTCCTCCTCCCTCCCTCTCTCTCTCTCTCTCCCTCCCCCTGCTGCTGCCCCTCCCCCTCCCCCTCCCCCTCCTGCTGCTGCGGCGATTTGCAGCAGCGATCTGTTGTTGCACGTTGCAGCAGCAGCGTTGGTTTGTGATTTTTCAATCAGTTTGGGTCGTGAATTTTCGGGTCGTGATTTTTCAGTCAGTTTTTGTTATTGTTGTGGCGATGGTTGTGTGGTGTTGTGGCGGGGTCGACAGAGGTGGTGGTGTTTTTCTTGGTGTGGTGGTGAGGGCGGCGTTGGGATGTTTGTTTTTTGTTATTATTATGGTGGTGGTTGTGGTGGTGTTGTGACGGGGTGACGATGGTGGTGCTGTTCAGGTGACAATGGTAGTTGTTGGTAGGTGTTTTTGGGATTAGGGTCGGCGGCGGATGGGACGAAGTGTCTTTGAGCAACTATTTGGTCATTCTGTGACTTGTGACCAAATATTGTTGGTGAATTGGGATTGGGGGACGGGTGAGGCGAATGGGACGAAGTGTCTGTGACCATCTCTTTGGTTAATCTGTGACCTGTGACCAAGTATTGGTAATGTACTGGGATCGGGGGACGGGTGTTTGGGTGTATGTGACCATCTTTATGGTAACTGTGACCTTAAAATTCGTTACTATGTGACTGAAAATATAATCTGTGACCAACAAATATGTGACCAACCATCCAGTAATCTGTGACCTAAAAAAATATCTGTGAACAACTAATTTGGAAATTTGTGACTGTGTGACCTATAAATTCTGATCTGTGACCAACTAATTTTGAAATCTGTGACCAACGAACTAATTGTGACCTACAAAAATTTTGAGCTGTGACCGTAATTAAGTCGTAAATCTGTGACCGGAATAGTCGTCGGAATAATCGCCGGAGAAGAGTGGTGGTCGGAATCGTTGTCGGAATAGTCCCTGGAGTGGTATGGGTGCAGTATGTGGGATGGGTTAATTATATTATATTATATTAGAATTAAATATTTAGTAATTTATCATTTCAAAAAAAAAACCTGATTTTTGAATTTTCAAACTATAAACATGATTTTTGAATTGGTGTAACTAAACACTTTATTTATGAATTTTTCACTATTTCAATCCATTCTCAAATCGTATAAGCTTCAAAAGATTAAACCAAACCCCAAACTTCCCCAATCCATGCAATAAATCCCGTTTCGCCCTTTTCTCCAAATATTAGCCCATATACATTCATTACAATCCAAATATCCAATAGCCCACTGTCAATACTAAAACTATTGGCCCAAATTAGTCCATAGTCCTATTCAAACTCATTGTCACTGAACTCAGCCCATTCAAACTCTACCACTTCATCTCCTAGCCCAAACTCCTCCAGCCCACTTATACCTTTCTCCCAACCCACTTATTCTCAGCCCATTACAGAGATACTATCCAATCAATTTCATGAGACCTAGCTGCTAGGTTAAGCACCATTGAGCAAACCCCACATTCGACTGAAGCTGAAGACTTTAAAGTGTCCAATAATAGGCATTATCGTCGTCCACAAGGTGGCCGACAACATGTTAGACGTGACCGTAGGGATGGACAACAAGTTCATGAATGAGAGCGAGAACATCACCGCCATGATACTAAGTTTCCTCCTCACCACGAGGAGCATTTCTTTAGAAACATTAAATGGATGTCCCAACCTTTGATGGTTGCTTAGACCCTAGGGTATTTATTCAATGGGTTATAGATATAGATCGTTTCTTTGCCTGGTATGGGGTCCTAGAAGACTGGAGAGTTCAAATTTGCTAGTTTGAAATTAACTGGCACCGCTCAACTCTTTTGTGAAAGTGTTGAGGAGCTCCTAAAGAGACGTCGTCCTCCTCCTGTTGGAAGTTGGGATGTAATGAAGCGTCGACTTCAAGAAAAGTATTTACCTCAATTGTATAGGGGTAATTTGTTGGATCAATGGAATGCTCTTACGCAAGGCAATAGACTAGTAACTAAGTACGTCACTCAGTTTGATGAATTCCGAATGAGATGTCAGGTCGTTGATGATGAAGCCATGAGTTTAAGTAGGTTTCGACAAGACCTCAAAGATGATCTTAAACGTGAGCTTGTCCTTCGAGGTGTTACTACTCTTGATCATGCTTATTATTTCGTGGTGGCAACCTGTCCCCATCTCTTCAGTGTCGCCCTCTTCTTTCCCTAAGTTTATTCTCGGGCCTCCCACATCTAAGGTTCCTCTTGTAGAGGAAAATAAAGGTAAAAGTCATAAAGTTCCAATGATGTTCTCCCGCTTGCAATACCAACAAATGTGACACGATGAAGTCTTCCTTGGAGGCATAGTCATAGATTAGTAAGAAGATGGTATTGTAGGATATCTTGCCTAAATATATGAAATTTGAGATTCCACCACGCAATTAATATTTTGTTAGACTATAATCTCATTTTAAGCTTAGCATTAATGTGCATGGATGTTCGAGACACACTTCAACTAGTAGAAAACAAGCCACATAAGAGACGCCATGCTACCTAATTTCATTTATTCTATGTACTTTTCTCAATACTGCCATACTGCTATACCTAGCAGATATTATCCACTCTATCATAACACCTTATCAGACAGGTTTTCTTATATATTCTGTTTTAAATGGTTAGAATTACACTCAATCGTGATGACTGAAATTTTATTTTCTTGTTACTTTCAGAGTCTACAGTCATATAGGTTGCAGCCATGAAGCAATTTCACTTTCATAAAACTTTAGTTTTCCTCTCGATATGGTTGAACGTAGTCAAATTTATTGGTTAGTTATTCACATTTCTTCTCCCATATCTGGGAAAAAAAATACACTGGCTTCTAATATATTGGCAACCAAAATAAGGGAATTGTGGGAAAATAGAGCAGAAGGCATACAATACCAAGAAAGTGTGCTATGAGCACATGCCAATATTATCTGTATAGGGTTGGAAGCAAGTTCTTGATTCACCTGACAAAAAATGCCATAAATATCTTAATAAGGGAGCAGAATCCTATGAAAAGAACTCTTATTCAGAGATTTAAATAGAAGATTAAGTTAAAAACACATCGTTGTTTCATGAGCATGATAGATTTTGTGTTCAAGAACATTGATGAAAAGTAATGCCTACCATATGAAGATCTTTAACGTAACAGACTAAGAGGCAAGAGAAAAGAAGGAAATAAATACAAAAAAATATGAAATTTGGCAAAACAATTTACTGTTATATATGAAAATAATGTAGATGCATGTGATCCCAAAAACCTAAATCAAATACACTGCAAGACCTGATGTATCAAGTTATCTTATACAATTGGTGGTGCGCCAAAACTGTTTTCTACGTCAATAAAAGTGGGAGGTCCACCAGCCGTCAAGCCCAAAAAAAATAATATGGTATCAAAGATATATTTAAGTAAAATGTACCATGCCTTTATACATAAAGCTTGATCATCAATTTGTTTAACCCAAAGACTGTTTAACCATGTTACACCTCATCCCTTTTATAGTTAAAGTCAATGTCGAATTAGAATTAAATTGAATAAAAGATTTCTTGCGGGGTCTAATTGGTAATTACTAATACTTGAAGGGGTAGTAATAATATATGTAGGAATTTAGGGAGTTAGTATATGTTATTAGAAATGAAATGGCTAAATAGAGTATGGCAAGAAGATGGGGACTTAACCTTGCAATTTGGCCATAGTTAGCAATTCTTTTGACTTTATCTAGTCCATTTTCTTTCTTTAGGACTAAGGCAGTGAGAGAACAGAGACAAAACCGGCAGAGAGGAAAAAAAAGAGAGGGAAAGGAAAGGAAAAAAAAAAAAAGAGAAGAAGAGAAGAAAAAGGGAAGGGATTATAATGCAGATACGCCCTTGACTTGACATTGTTAATGCTGGATACTTGTGTTTTCTCTTTAATTTGATGTGAGCTATATATAAATCATAGGTAATCACAAGGGTGGATTATCAGTTGGCAAAGCAATAGCGTTTGGGTGCTAGGCAGCTGATCTAGTAATTTTGTATCTGAACTCAACTTCAAATGATAAGGAAAACTTTAATTGAAGACAATAAAGTCAGATAAAAAGATATTATTCCTTGCTAATTATAATGCCAGTTTGATTTCTTACTTTCATTTTCATCTCCTTAATTTTTTTATTGAAACTGCTTCTTCATCACCTCTTTCAAGCTTGTCCGTTTATTCCTGGCATCCATTTGACTTTTTGTTGACAATGGGAACCTATCCCGTTTATTCAACTTTTCCAATGAAGTTTCATGTTTAACCTATACTTTTAATTAAGTGGAATAGAAGGTACAGGGTTAAAGTTTTTAACCTTTCTAAATTTAAAGAAATGAATAATGATGTTTATGAGAATTGATTTTCAGCAGGGTATTCTGAAGCTACTGTGTGCCAACTTAGATGCTCATAAGCTACTGTGTGTTATTTAATCTTCAATTTTTCATTAGTTTGTTGACGAAAATTGTCACCCTATTATTTATTGGGTAAAGAGGGCAAAATGTTAGTTAATATGTCAATCGAAGAGGTTAGATACCTGCTTACTTTGTGAAATAATCCTTGATGACTTTGTTGGTTTGCTTATTTATAATGTTATTGACACCACGTCTCTTTCAGATTGTATTAGCATCCATGGCAAGTTTAGAAGCTGGATTTCCTCATGATATATTTGTTGAATGGGCTGCTGATACAAAGAACCTTGTACTTTTTACCGAGATAGGCCAAGTTCGTTTTAATTCCGATTTGTGGATCCAATACAGCAATTTAATTGCATTAAGTTACAACTTTTCTCAGCAATCTTGAGTATTGTTTAAAAGTTTACAGGCATTTGATTGTTTCTCTATCAATTTGTATTACTTAGTTATTCTTCTTTTTTCAATTATTTTTGAAAGATTATTTGTTTCAAACTTTTGAAGTTAATTAATGATTTTTTTCCACCTACATGAATCACTTTCATATTTTTGCTTATCAAAATAAAAGTAAGAAAAATAGAAAGAAAAGAAGTAGGTCTAGTAATTAATTTTTGGCTCTGTTATTAATATATGTTTGATGTGTATCTGGAACTTCTTCACTTTGTAGTTTGCTACACTGGCACGAATGCTTTAGTCAGATCCTCCTCCTAAAGCTGTTAAAGTTACCATGTCAAAGAGAATTCCCTTGGCTGGAGAGGAGTTAGCTGCTTATGAAGAAGAACAAAATCGAAAAAGAGAGGAAGCTCTTAAAGCTACTCTGGTGAAAGAGGAGGAATCCAGAGCATCTCTTGGTGTAAGATGGAAGATGCTAGCATAGGAATGTTGACATCAAAGTCATTGAAGTTAATTTTGTACTAAAATCGACTTATTTGGTGAAGCTATTGAATTTTATTTTATTGATGTGTTCTAATTCATTTTCGTGTGGATTCAAAAATTCGTAATGAAATTATTATTAATTTTGATGGTTAATTTGTGTAAATTACCTATGCAACGGTCAAACAACATTATTTAAAAAAAAAAAAAAAAGAGGCTTTCGCAAAATTCAAAAAACGTTGCAAAAGATTTTTTAGCAACGGTCAACGAACGTTGCAAAAAACTCTTTCAAAACGATCAAAGAACGTTGCAAAAGGTTTATTAGCAACGGTAAACGAACGTTGCGAAAAACCCTTTCGCAATGGTCTTTGAATGTTGTCGTACCCTCATGCTCTACGGCAACGTCAAAGCCTGCAACATACACCTAAACGCTGCAACAGGCTTTTGGAAACGTTTTTCGACCGTTGCAAAATGCAATTTTTGGTGTAGTGATTCAATATGTCAAGTCAGCATTTCACCCTCGATCACTAAACATTTAATAGGGATCAATAACAATACTTAACTTCAATTTCAAAGTTCTAAAAAGCATTTGTTAATTTTTAATATTATTTTTTATTTATTTTAAATCTATTAAATAAATAAAAATTGGGTATCAAATAACTAAAATAATAAAAACTTTAATTACTTAATAATTTCTACAACTAAAAAATTTTAATTTTCGAAAAGAGAGAAACTTGGTGTACCAGCGGTGGATGACAAACACCCTGACCAGCCCCTCACAATAGGGGGGCCCACATTTTTTTTGAATTTTTTATTCATGTGGGGTCAGCCGTCATGTAAGAGTTTGTCAACTTTTTTGTCAAATAATTTTGTACAAGTAGGATTTTTGTTCCGAAAATTAGTTAGGTCCAACTAGACACTTTCTAACTAATATAACTCAGGTCGAACCTCTAATAATAAATATATGGATATACTAAAATTTGACTCACACACACACACACACACACACACACACACTCTCTCTCTCTCTCTCTCTCTCTCTCTCTCTCACACACACACACACACACAATCACTTACTAAGGCCCCGTTCGGGAGGGCTTAAAATCCAATTAAAATTGAAAATATGACCGTTATTGGGTCCCACCCGTCTAATAAAAGTCAACAATAACGGCTATATTTTCAATTTTAATCTGATTTTAATCCCTCCCAAACAAGCTGTAAATTTGATTGCAATTAATTTTTATTATGTCCATTTCTAGTATCAAAATAGAACAAGACAAAAAAAAAAAAAAAATGTATATAATAGTTATGAGTTTAACATAATAAATATTAATTGGAAACTTTGAAATTGTCTAGTTTTGAAAACTTAAAAATTAGCTGGCTGTAGAAATTATTAAATAACATGGTACTTTTTTTTTTTTTTTTTTTATAATTTGAGTCGTTTGGTATGAATTATTTTATTTATTTAATGATCTTAAAATAATTAAAATGTTATTAAGAATTAAAAATAATTTTTAATATCTTGGAATTAAAGCTCAATACTTTTAAAGGTCACTTCCCCTATCTTAAGTTGTTAATAGAAAGTTAAAGGAGTGACTTAATTACTCACAAATTAAAGTATATTTTTATGATTGCTTTGAATTAAGCCTCCGTTTGGCCCCCATTATTTGAGATTATAATTTTTAAAATAATATTTTTTTTTGAATAATTTATGATTAAAAAAGAAGTATTTTTTTTTTAATTTACATACAATATTATTTTATTGAAAAATGTGTGATTGATAAGAAGAGAAATAAAAATATATTAATGGAGGCCTAATGGGGGGCCAAGTTCAGTGGCTTGATTTCAAGTAAGAGTAAAGTTAATAAAATTTACGCATTATGAATTTTAATGGAGGCCTAACCTTTAATTGGACTTCTACCTAGCATATAAAGCCGCAAGTGGAAATTTCACCACATACATTAAAATTATAAAAATTTCAATTTTTACATTCCAAAATTTTTTATTCTAGAAATACTTCAATATATGAATTATAAATGATAAATACAAAATATCCTCAATCCTGTAATTAATATATCTAAAAGTTAAAATCATTCCTCCAAACAAGCCCTCCGCAATTATTGTCCAATAATCCCCAAACTCCCGTTTCTACATTATAGCACTAAATTGAAAAACTTCAAGCTTGAAATCCAAAAAATGTTCAATCCACTCCAGTGATCACTATTATTCAAATCTAAATAGGCATTCCGTCCATTCAAATCTGCAAACTTCAATTCCAAAATTTCCATCCTCAAGATCAAACAGATCAGCCATATTACATCCTTCAGTTGACTAGAAATCAAAATGACATCAACAAGTTATCGTTCACCTCTGGGTTTCAACAAGAACAAAAAATATTGATGAAGAAACCTTAAAACTTGGGGAAATTATGGATAATTTTAAGTTAATCAACTAAAATAAAATGAAATTTATAGTAACAAACGTGATTTTTTTTGCTACTTAATGATTATCTTGGTATTTAACCCATCCCCTGATCTTAAGCTTATCCTCTTGTGATTTACCTTTTTATCTTTATTCTCCTTTTGTTAGGGTAAAGTGACAATTGCTGCGACCCGGTGTGAAGTTAGAAATCTCCGATGGAGCTGTAATTGCTAACAAGGTATCGTAAAATAGTTAAAAATTGAGCAGTCTATTTCAGAATTAATTAAATTGTAATTTAACAATTAACTAATTCTTGGTTAATTCTCTTTTAATGGTGACATATAAAATAGTTGGTTTTTTGTAATCACAGGCAGTTGTGAGTCCTTTCTGGTTTTGTACGAATAAACATAAGAAAATTAAATCGACATGGCACCCAAAGTCGTTCGTAGTCTGGACCGTGTCGACAATATTGCAATGAAGATTTATGCTGGAATCCCACTTGACGATTACAGGTGAGTGCACGAGCAATGGATTGTTACACAAGTCATAATCCCATTTTAATATATATATATATGGATATACAGAAATGATCTAATGAGCACCGGTGCTCATCTTATCCTAAGCACCGATGAGTTGGCACATTAATTCATTGGTGGATAAAGATTTTGTGAGTTTCAATCCACCAATGAATTAATGTGCCAACTCATTGGTGCTTAGGATAAGATGAGCACCGGTGCTCATTAGATCATTTCTGTATATATATATATATATATATATATATATATATATATATATATATATATATATATATATATATATATATATCGTACACTCTTTAGTTTACTGAATGTCTATTATCTATTTATATTATGACACTAAGTTGGAATTGATCTTACCTTTCTTTTCTTTTTCCACGTTAATTTTTATGCACAATTGCGGTTTATATGTGATAAAGTTTACCGAATATATTATCCACCAAAAGATCAATGTGATGGTAGATACTTTCGGTGCAAGCTTTCCAGATCGTACCTGGCAACTAAAATATACGAGCATGTATGCGAGAAGGTTACCAAAGGTTACGAAATGGACTTCGATCTTGTATCACAGAGCATGAGGAGGGAGAGGAAGTTGTGCGTACTTGTACTGAATTTCGAGTCCACCTTTTTGTTTACTGAGAAGTCTGGATGTTTTACCCCATCCTTCAACAATTTAACTTTAAGTTTGGGAATATTTTTTCCCGGTTGACAAATTGTCCCGTTTTGTGAAGATACTACCGCGATGTTTTATCAGTTTTAATCATTTTTGTTGTTTACTGAAATGTCTTATTATCTATATTGTCGTGTTACGAATTGTTCGGACGTGCCTGCTTCCATTTTTACCTTCATTTTTTCATTGAGTTTATGATTATTTGGCAACGCAGGTTAAGCTAAAATGAAATATTATTGTATTTGTATTTGTATTATGTTAACAATATTACATTTGTATTGCTAAACAATTATTTATCTTAAATCAGGTGACCGTTTCCAATTTCAAGATCAATAAACTCCTGTTAAGCTCAAATGGCCAAAATAGCCGGAAGACCTTGATGATAAGATCATAACATTTATCACAGTTTAAAGTTAGATAACAAGCCAAGAGTTTTTCAAGCTCGTCGGCCATCTGATCCCTCTCTCTGATCATCTCAACTATTGAAACTTTGAAGTCCCATTCTAGTGCAAAGGAACATTTTACCACAGCAAAATTATCAAATACTGTACTGACTTCAACTCCTTTCTCCCTTGTCTTCTTTTTCGATTTCATTCTTGCTTTCTGGATTCCTTCAAGAGCTCTAATTTTGCATTCTGTTCTAGGATAATAAACTTTTAGTTTTTGCTTCGATCTTGTGAGAGACTCCCTACTTATGTAAGCAGACTTCCTACGGGGGGCTCGATATAGGAGATTATATCCTTAATCTTCTTGTTTTCACATTGTTGCCTGTCCAAATTGAAGTCTACTTGGGAAGTTGCATTACTTTCCTCCAAATTCAGATCATCTAATGTGCAATCTTCCTCAAATTTTCTTGCGCTGGAGCTTGGAAAGAAAAATTGGTGACAGCTAATCCATGTTGACACGGAACTCCATCCATTTGAAAATAGTTGCAAGTATATGTCCATAAGTACTTGATTTGCACGTGATGAAGACGTTAACGGAGTCCATTACTGCATCAAGACAAAAAAATAAAAGATATATCACCATTCGAATAGACCGCAGGCATAGCTCCATCAAAATATCATATCTGATGCTTCGAATGTTATTACTGACCGCATCATTTTTGTTACTACTACACTATCATCTCATTTAATTGGAGAATCTCGGTTTTTGACGCCGGGCAGAATAGTGATTATTCTGCAGGCTGGGTTCAATTGACAAAAACAGAGAAGAACGCAAGAGAAACACAAAGAAAAACGAGAAAATTCTTTATTATTCAACAACTGAATGAAAATAACCCACAAGCCGGGTTAAATAGCCAGAAAATAATAATAATCGGAATTTTGCCAAAAATAGCAAAATCCTAATATTCATACCAAAATAAAATACTTAATAAAAGAAACAATATCACCAAAATTCGGCTCAAATCGAGCAATTATTCTATATCAAAAGAGAAACCGAAATATTACCATAAATAGCAAAAAATAACTTAAATTGATGATTCGAAAGGGAAAACAGCTGAATTTGATCTCGAATCCGATGCACCAAGCTTTCCGAATTGGGGTCACGGGCGTGATTCTGACAACCGTAGCCAAAGTTATGGCCAAAATACCAAAACGTGTTCAAAATTGACCCCAATTAGGAAATGTCGTCGATTACTTTCCATTCTTACGTCGATCCGCCAACTCATGGTACGTTAGCGCCATCAACGAGTCTGACAACTCAGCTTCGTCTGACTCGGACCCTCCTGCATCAGTCGCCCCTGGTTGGAAAGAACTCGTCCTCGAGTTCACATGAGTGTCTTCAGGATCCCCAAAACAAGGACTGAGGTGCTTCACATTGAAGACATCAGAAGTCTTCAAATGGCTGGGGAGGCGTAGTCGGTAAGCTGATGGAGAGGCTTTGAACGTGGTAGGGATGGGAGACATTGACATTGCACTCCCTAACAAGAGCAAATGGACCTTGCAAAAGGTCAGGCACATTCCTGAGTTGAAAAAGAATCTTATTTCTGTTGGGCAGCTTGATGATTGTGGTCATTCAGTGGTATTTTCGGAGAACTCTTGGAAGGTCACTAAAGGGGCAATGGTACTGGCTCGGGGTAAGAAAATGGGTACACTCTATTCGACTACTGGTCTGAATAATACTATTGCTACTACCGTTGCAGAGAGCACATCAGATTTATGGCATTGCAGGCTTGGCCATATGAGTCAGAAGGGCATGAAAGAACTTCTGTCAAGAGGTAAGCTACCAGAACTGAAGTCAGTTGATCTCGGAATATGTGAGAGTTGCATCATGGGGAAACAAAAGAAGGTCTGTTTCTTGAAAGGTGGCAGAACGCTGAGACCTGAAAAATTGGATCTTGTGCACACAGACGTGTGGAGACCTTCCCCAGTGGCATCTCTTGGAGGTTCTCGTTACTATGTCACGTTCATTGATGACCATAGCAGGAAGGTATGGGTTTATTTTTTGAAGCATAAATCTGAAGTATTTAATGTATTCAAAGTTTGGAAAGCCATGGTAGAAACAGAAACAGACTTGAAGCTGAAATGTTTGAGGTCTGATAATGGTGGTGAGTACAATGATGCCGGGTTCAAGGAGTACTGTGCAGCTCAGGGCATCAGAATGGAGAAGACCATTCTTGGGACACCACAGCAAAATGGAGTTGCTGAACGTATGAACAGAACCATAAATGAGCGTGCTAGAAGCATAAGGCTGCACGCTGGATTACCACCTACTTTCTGGGCAGATGCAGTCAGCACTGCAGTCTACTTGCTGAACAGAGGGCCATCAGTTCCATTGGATTGTGGATTGCCTGAGGAGGCTTGGAGCGGGAAAGAGGTCAAATTTTCTCACCTTAAAACTTTTGGCTGTCTTTCCTATGTTCTTGTTGATTCTGATGATCGTAGTAAACTTGAGGCTAAGTCAAAGAAATGTTATTTCATTGGCTATGGAGACGAGGCATATGGCTATCGTTTCTGGGATAATCAAGGTCGAAAGATTATAAGAAGCAGGATGTGATCTTCAATGAGAAGATTGTGTACAAGGACAAGTCCAGTACAGTTGTTGAAGCAGCTCCTCAGGAGTCTGAGTTTGTGAGATTGGATGACCTACCAGAGGCCACAGTGCAGTGCAGAGATGTGAGTGACGGGGAAAGTGGGTCCGATGCACCCACTTCTATTATTCCGCAGTCAGATCCAGAGCCGTCCACTTCTACAGTTTCAGTTCGCAGGTCAGTCAGGACTATTCGGCCTCCAGAGCGGTTCTCACCTACTTTAAATTATATTCTGTTGACAGATGATGGAGAACCGCAGAGTTACAAAGAAACCTTGCAAGATGAAAATTCTAGCAAGTGGGAGTTGGCCATGAAGGATGAGATGGATTCCTTGTTAGGGAATCAGACATGGGAGTTGACAGAACTTCCACCAGGGAAGAAGGCATTGCACAACAAGTGGGTGTACCGGGTGAAAACTGAGCATGATGGCAGTAAGAGGTACAAGGCTAGACTTGTTGTAAAGGGCTTTCAGCAGAAGCATGGTATTGATTACTCTGAGATTTTCTCTCCTGTGGTGAAGATTACAACCATCAGGTTAGTGTTGTCCATGGTTGCTACTGAAGATTTATTTCTTGAGCAGTTAGATGTGAAAACAGCTTTTCTTCATGGAGACCTTGAAGAAGACATCTACATGCACCAACCTGAGGGGTTTGTAGTGCAGGGAAAGGAAGGTTCAGTTTGTAGACTGACGAAGAGCTTGTATGGCCTGAAACAAGCTCCTAGACAATGGTACAAGAAATTTGTGACTTTATGTGCAGTGTAGGGTATATCAGATGTCAGGCAGATCACTGTTGCTATGTCAGGCACTTTGACGATTCTTACATTATTTTGTTGATGTATGTGGATGACATGCTTATTGCAGGGGCTAGCATTGATGAGATCAATAATCTAAAGAAGCAGATGTCAGAGCATTTTGCAATGAAGGATTTGGGAGCTGCAAAGCAAATCCTTGGCATGAGAATTGTTAGAGACAGAGTCAGGGGCACGTTGAGACTCTCACAGGCTGAGTATGTGAAAAAGATACTCAGTAGGTTCAATATGGACAAGGCCAAACCAGTTGGCACACCCTTGGGCAGTCACTTCAGACTCAGCAAGGATCAGTCACCTAAGTCAGAGGAGGAACGAGATTACATGAGTAAGGTTCCTTATGCCTCAGCTATTGGTTCACTTATGTATGCTATGGTTTGCACTAGACCGGATATTGCCCATGCAGTGGGAGTTGTGAGTAGATACATGAGTAATCCAGGAAAACAACATTGGGAAGCAGTGAAGTGGATTCTGAGGTACCTAAAAGGCTCCTCAGAAACGTGCTTGTGTTTCTCAGGAGAGAGCTTGGAGGTGAAGGGCTATGTTGATGCTGATTTAGCTGGAGATAATGATAGTAGGAAAAGTACAACAGGGTTTGTTTATACTCTGGGTGGTACTGCAGTTTCATGGGGTTCTAATCTACAGAAAACAGTTTCTTTATCTACTACAGAAGCTGAGTACATTGCAATATCAGAAGCGGCAAAAGAGATGATTTGGATACAGGGCTTCTTGGAGGAATTGGGCAAAAAGAATCAGAAGGGTACTCTCTACAGCGATAGTCAGAGTGCTATATTCCTTGCCAAGAATCCAGCTTTTCACTCCAGGACTAAGCACATTCAGATCAGGTATCACTTTATACGGTCATTGCTAGATGATGGACAGTTGTTGCTTGAGAAAATTTGTGGAAGTAAGAACCCTGCTGATATGTTGACAAAGGGTGTTACACTTGAGAAACTGAAGCTGTGTGCAACTTCAGTTGGTCTTCTAGCTTAAAGACATGGGTAGTGAGTTGTAGAGGTGGAGGACATCATGTTTGAGGAAGAAGGTGATACAATGGGTGCATCAGTCTCCAAGTGGGAGATTGTTGAGTTGTGTGGAGCCTGACTATACTGAACACCCAGCCACAATTGGCGGGTCGAGCTCCACTGTGAGCTCGCGGGGGGTTGCAGGGGGGCAGCGCCCCCTTGCTCGTAAGGTGGGGGTTCGGGGGCTTCTGCCCGTAAGGTGGGGGTTCGGGGGCGAAGCCCCCGAGGCGAAAATTCACACAAGGGTATTTTGGGTATTTCCATTGTATTAGGGTTTTTTCTTCTTCTGACTATATATATGTTATGTTATGACATATGGCTTGTAAGCGAAATTAGTAGTCGCCCAACTACTGTATTGTGATTCTTCAAGAAATAAAAATTCCTCTCCAAATATGTGTGTTTATCTTTTACTTTTCTTGTCATCTTTTTCACAACAATTGGTATCAGAGCCAAGGTTCGGGTCTGAGGAAAAACGATGGCTGGAGACGAAGTGAAGATATCAGGGATCGAGAAGTTCGATGGCACAGATTTTGGATACTGGAGGATGCAGATAGAGGACTACCTCTATGGGAAGAAACTCCATCTTCCATTGTTGGGGAAGAAACCGGAAAAAATGGAGGAGGCAGATTGGAACCTGTTGGATCGACAGGTTCTGGGGGTTATTCGGCTAACCCTGTCGAGATCCGTTGCACACAACGTTAGTAAGGAGAAGACGACTGCGGGTCTCATGACGGCTTTGTCGGGTATGTATGAAAAGCCTTCAGCAAATAACAAGGTATATTCGATGAAAAAGTTATTCAATTTGACGATGGCAGAAGGTACGTCTGTTGCACAACATCTGAATGATTTTAACACCATCACAAACCAATTGTCATCTGTTGAAATTGAATTTGATGATGAGATACGTGCATTAATACTGTTGGCATCATTGCCAAATAGTTGGGAAGCCATGAGAATGGCTATTAGTAATTCTGCTGGTAAATCAAAGTTGAAATATGTTGATATTCGTGATTTGATTTTGGCTGAGGAGGTGCGCAGGAGAGATTCAGGCGAGACCTCGAGCTTGAGTTCAGCACTGAATGTTGATTCTCGAGGGAGATCACAAGACAGGAACTTAAACAAAGGCAGATCAAAATCAACGAATAGGGGCAAGAGCAAGTCAAGGCCTGGTCAGCAGGCAACTTACTGGAATTGTGGCAAAGCTGGCCACATAAAGAAGAATTGTAAAAATCCTAAGAAAACTGAGAATGATAGTGCTAATGTGGTAACTGAAGAAGTATAGGATGCACTATTGCTTGCAGTCCACAGTCCAGTTGATGACTGGATATTGGATTCAGGGGCTTCCTTCCATACATCTTCCCATCGGGAGATAATGCAGAACTATGTTGCAGGTGATTTTGGGAAGGTGTACTTGGCTGATGGAGAGGCTTTGAACGTGGTAGGGATGGGAGACATTGACATTGCACTCCCTAACAAGAGCAAATGGACCTTGCAAAAGGTCAGGCACATTCCTGAGTTGAAAAAGAATCTTATTTCTGTTGGGCAGCTTGATGATTGTGTCATTCAGTGGTATTTTCGGAGAACTCTTGGAAGGTCACTAAAGGGGCAATGGTACTGGCTCGGGGTAAGAAAATGGGTACACTCTATTCGACTACTGGTCTGAATAATACTATTGCTACTACCGTTGCAGAGAGCACATCAGATTTATGGCATTGCAGGCTTGGCCATATGAGTCAGAAGGGCATGAAAGAACTTCTGTCAAGAGGTAAGCTACCAGAACTGAAGTCAGTTGATCTCGGAATATGTGAGAGTTGCATCATGGGGAAACAAAAGAAGGTCTGTTTCTTGAAAGGTGGCAGAACGCTGAGACCTGAAAAACTGGATCTTGTGCACACAGACGTGTGGGGACCTTCCCCAGTGGCATCTCTTGGAGGTTCTCGTTACTATGTCACGTTCATTGATGACCATAGCAGGAAGGTATGGGTTTATTTTTTGAAGCATAAATCTGAAGTATTTAATGTATTCAAAGTTTGGAAAGCCATGGTAGAAACAGAAACAGACTTGAAGCTGAAATGTTTGAGGTCTGATAATGGTGGTGAGTACAATGATGCCGGGTTCAAGGAGTACTGTGCAGCTCAGGGCATCAGAATGGAGAAGACCATTCTTGGGACACCACAGCAAAATGGAGTTGCTGAACGTATGAACAGAACCATAAATGAGCGTGCTAGAAGCATAAGGCTGCACGCTGGATTACCACCTACTTTACGGGCGGATGCGGATCGGCACTTTGCGATCTACTTGCTGAACAGAGGGCCATCAGTTCCATTGGATTGTGGATTGCCTGAGGAGGCTTGGAGCGGGAAAGAGGTCAAATTTTCTCACCTTAAAACTTTTGGCTGTCTTTCCTATGTTCTTGTTAATTCTGATGATCGTAGTAAACTTGAGGCTAAGTCAAAGAAATGTTATTTCATTGGCTATGGAGACGAGGCATATGGCTATCGTTTCTGGGATGATCAAGGTCGAAAGATTATAAGAAGCAGGATGTGATCTTCAATGAGAAGATTGTGTACAAGGACAAGTCCAAAGACGGTTGTTGAAGCGACTCCTCGGGAGTCCGAGTTTGTGAGATTGGATGACCTACCGAGGCCACGGTGCGGTGCGAGATGTGAGTGACGGGGAAAGTGGGTCCGATGCACCCACTTCTATTATTCCGCGATCGGATCCGAGCCGTCCACTTCTACGATTTCGGTTCGCGGAGTCGGTCGGGACTATTCGGCCTCCGGAGCGGTTCTCACCTACTTTAAATTATATTACGTTGACGAGATGATGGAGAACCGCAGAGTTACAAAGAAACCTTGCAAGATGAAAATTCTAGCAAGTGGGAGTTGGCCATGAAGGATGAGATGGATTCCTTGTTAGGGAATCGGACATGGGAGTTGGCTGAACTTCCACCGGGGAAGAAGGCATTGCACAACAAGTGGGTGTACCGGGTGGCGAGCATGATGGCAGTAAGAGGTACAAGGCTAGACTTGTTGTAAAGGGCTTTCAGCAGAAGCATGGTATTGATTACTCTGAGATTTTCTCTCCTGTGGTGAAGATTACAACCATCAGGTTAGTGTTGTCCATGGTTGCTACTGAAGATTTATTTCTTGAGCAGTTAGATGTGAAAACAGCTTTTCTTCATGGAGACCTTGAAGAAGACATCTACATGCACCAACCTGAGGGGTTTGTAGTGCAGGGAAAGGAAGGTTCAGTTTGTAGACTGACGAAGAGCTTGTATGGCCTGAAACAAGCTCCTAGACAATGGTACAAGAAATTTGACAGCTTTATGTGCAGTGTAGGGTATATCAGATGTCAGGCAGATCACTGTTGCTATGTCAGGCACTTTGACGATTCTTACATTATTTTGTTGATGTATGTGGATGACATGCTTATTGCAGGGGCTAGCATTGATGAGATCAATAATCTAAAGAAGCAGATGTCAGAGCATTTTGCAATGAAGGATTTGGGAGCTGCAAAGCAAATCCTTGGCATGAGAATTGTTAGAGACAGAGTCAGGGGCACGTTGAGACTCTCACAGGCTGAGTATGTGAAAAAGATACTCAGTAGGTTCAATATGGACAAGGCCAAACCAGTTGGCACACCCTTGGCGATCACTTCGACTCAGCAAGGATCAGTCACCTAAGTCAGAGGAGGAACGAGATTACATGAGTAAGGTTCCTTATGCCTCAGCTATTGGTTCACTTATGTATGCTATGGTTTGCACTAGACCGGATATTGCCCATGCAGTGGGAGTTGTGAGTAGATACATGAGTAATCCAGGAAAACAACATTGGGAAGCAGTGAAGTGGATTCTGAGGTACCTAAAAGGCTCCTCAGAAACGTGCTTGTGTTTCTCAGGAGAGAGCTTGGAGGTGAAGGGCTATGTTGATGCTGATTTAGCTGGAGATAATGATAGTAGGAAAAGTACCACAGTGTTTGTTTATACTCTGGGTGGTACTGCAGTTTCATGGGGTTCTAATCTGCAGAAAACAGTTTCTTTATCTACTACAGAAGCTGAGTACATTGCAATATCAGAAGCGGCAAAAGAGATGATTTGGATACAGGGCTTCTTGGAGGAATTGGGCAAAAAGAATCAGAAGGGTACTCTCTACAGCGATAGTCAGAGTGCTATATTCCTTGCCAAGAATCCAGCTTTTCACTCCAGGACTAAGCACATTCAGATCAGGTATCACTTTATACGGTCATTGCTAGATGATGGACAGTTGTTGCTTGAGAAAATTTGTGGAAGTAAGAACCCTGCTGATATGTTGACAAAGGGTGTTACACTTGAGAAACTGAAGCTGTGTGCAACTTCAGTTGGTCTTCTAGCTTGAAGACATGGGTAGTGAGTTGTAGAGGTGGAGGACATCATGTTTGAGGAAGAAGGTGATACAATGGGTGCATCAGTCTCCAAGTGGGAGATTGTTGAGTTGTGTGGAGCCTGACTATACTGAACACCCAGCCACAATTGGCGGGTCGAGCTCCACTGTGAGCTCGCGGGGGGTTACAGGGGGGCAGCGCCCCCTTGCTCGTAAGGTGGGGGTTCGGGGGCGAAGCCCCCGAGGCGAAAATTCACACAAGGGTATTTTGGGTATTTCCATTGTATTAGGGTTTTTTCTTCTTCTGACTATATATATGTTATGTTATGACATATGGCTTGTAAGCGAAATTAGTAGTCGTCCAACTACTGTATTGTGATTCCTCAAGAAATAAAAATTCCTCTGCAAATCTGTGTGTTTATCTTTTACTTTTATTGTCATCTTTTTCACAACACAATGAATATATGGGCTACGAGGTTGCTGGGATTTTTCTACTGATTTGATGTACATGTACATACACCAATCTAGTTGATATTCTTTTTAATCGGTTAAATATGGATCGAACAACAATAGCAATCAAAATAAAATATTGAATTTAACATAACATGTTCCCTAACCTTCTATTTGGAGCTCAAGAGAAATGATCATAATCTAAACCAACTTCACGTTATATATCTGGGTTGAGCCGATTTCTGAAGATAATACTATAGTAACTTCATCGCTTCAACCACATTAATGTCATTTTTTTAGTTTCCCTGTATCTGAAATTCCAAGATTACAAGTTTGTGAAGTTGACTTGATGGACATAATGCCTATAGAATACCAATTATGGTTGACGTGGCATATGAACTTTGTGAAATGGTGCCAAATATAGAGGCTAGAAATATCATACAAAAAGGAGTTTCAAGTTCATGGTATAAATATCATACAAAAAGAGTACGTGGTTGGTTGTTTGGGTTACAAATGGACGATAGAGTTTCGAAACTTGGTAAAATAGATAGGTTCAAAGAAAAGAGCATAAAAATAAGAACACGTGTGGGTTGGATTTGATAATGGGAGATCATAAGCAAGCAACAAGCTATAGGTATAATAAATGACATGATGAATACATTTAATGTGTCAAAGATTTATGAAAGATTTGAGGTCTATGGAGCATGTGTTTAAGACTATAATGATCTTGAAGAGTCATATGGGAAGATGCCAGCATATTTGGACGTGTTGTGGGAGAAGAATCTGAGATCTATTACAAGCATTGGGACTAATGCATCATCTCTAAATGGAAAAGGGTGCATAGGTAGTGTTCTAAAATACGTAATCCGTTGCGATGCGTTGAGGTCGAGAATCAAGAATTACAAGTTTAAGCGTGTCAATGCGGAGAATAGGCGTCATAATGCGTTTCGTACTTTTAATATTATTTTAAGTATAATAAATAGATTTTTATATTTAAAAACAATTTTTTTATATAAAAATAAACATACACATTTACTATTAAGTATTAATTATACTGTTAATGGATTGGACACTAAGTGAAGGATTTTCTTGAGGTCTTGCACAATTAAATTCATTGAGGAACCAATTCTTTTTTTTTTTTTTTTTTTTGAAAGAGAAAGAAAAATTGAGGAACCAATTCTAAACTTTGATAATAGCATATTGTAATAGTAAAATATCAACCTTCTTTTAACACCCCACCCCACTCACCCACCCCACTTCTCCTCCTTATCTATTAGTCTCTCTCTTCTCTGTTCTTGACTTCTTGCTGGGAAGGGAGAGAGATGAATTTCAGAATGTTCCAATGTAAATATTAAGAATATTCATATACCAATTTTCCATAACTTCTGTGAACTACAAATCTTTCTTTGAATCTTTTTGCTGAGAGATTTTTGAAACTATCATAATCATAACCATGGAAGCTAACTCAGAATCCCTAGAAAATGTGAAAAATGAAGAAGAATGGATGAGCAATCGTCTCCAAGGGCTGTTTTGGAGACACCCATATCAGGTTTGGACACAAATCATAGCAGCATCTTGGTCTGCAACAGTTTTGATAGCAAAAAGGAATTTCAGGGGAATTAGTTTACAAGTTACAATGGAAGAATTTGTTGGTTCGGATAAAGAAGAGGACTTCAATGAAGAAATTTGCAACAATTTCATTGTTGGGTGGATATGACCTTTCGAAGAAGATCTCGAGAGGAAAATTGGGGAGAAATCGTAGTGCAGAAGACACCTGAATACCTGATTGTGCTCGCACCTAATCGCAGCCATACACAGTAAGAGCCAATCCCACATCGGAACTTCGTAATAGAAGAGTTAGAAATGATGGTTATAAATGAATGGGCCAACAGAATCCTCTTCTAAACAGCTTTCTGGGCTTATTAATGGGCTGGAAGTTAAATAGTTCAAAATTTATTTCTATTTATTAATTATTATTATTAATAAATAATAAAAAATCAGTGGAACTGGGTAAGTTGGTTTCTGATTAAAAAAAAGAAGTTTGTAAAAAAAAATTAAAATAATGCGTGCTTAGGCTTAATTATGGGCGCCTAGGCGTGCTTTGTCAATCAACACATGGCGTTGACCGCATTTTCATGTGCATAGGGCAAATGCGACGCGTTTTTAATGCGCGTCACGCGTAAGCGCGCTTGAGCGGCACGTTTTGGTGCGTTTTAGAACGCTGTGCATAGGTGAAAGGTTAGGAAATTTGTGAGCTTATAATTGTTGTTGATGGTACGTACTTGACGGGACATTTATTGTTGTGCTTTATTCATATCCTATGGGCCGGATGTGAATGATTACCTATTTTTGTACGTATTGATGATAGGGATTCATAAAATCATCACTTATGGAAGTGGTTCCTTTTGAGATTAAGGGCCTGCTTGGGAGTTTTTCTTTTCAAGTCTTGCTCAATTTTGGTTTCATCATTTATGGGAGGTTTCGAGAAATGTGCTTGCTAGTTTTTTGGGCAACGATTTGAATGACTCAAAATCATCCAAAATTGTTATAATGTAATTTTGACTGTTTCTCTCAATCCACCAAATTGGTGAGTTTTGAACGTTTCTCATATTCTCTTCTAATTTTATCCTTTATAAAATAATAATTTCAAACAATATATTTTATTCAAAATTTACTTGTACATAAAAATACATTAATTGAAAATTTTATTTATAAGCAAAACAAAAAAAAAAAAAATACTTCAAACTCTACTCGAAAGTAAAAAAAATACTTATAAGATAAAAATCACGTTTGTGTAAACAATGTTTAATTATAAAGTAAAAATACTACAAATAAAATAATACAAAATATAAAATTACTTATATGTAAAAAATTAACTTATTTGTAAAAATTATTTAAAAATACAAAATTAACTTACAATTATAAAATTTACATAGAAGTAAAATATATTAACTTTAAATTTTAAGTAAATATCGACTTATATGTGAAAAATTACTTATAAATAAAAAATCACTTATGCAATGCAACATTCTTAATTCTTTTGGTTACTATGTCTATCGTCATTAGTTGTATTAATATTGTACTTACTGTTTAATATCATAATTATCTTCGTCTTGACTAACTATGTTGTTGCATTGGAATATACATTGAACGCGTTAAACGATCCACGTGTCTAGTAGTTCTAAACTTAAGATAATTTCATCTAACCTTGGATGCTCTAGACAATTAACTTATTTATTAATTTAATTATGATATGTTTATAATTTTACTAAGCTCGAATAATTATATAATGTAAATTGTACTTATGGTTAGTCTTATTTAGAGATTGGATAAGAATTGAATTGGAAGATTTTTTTTTTTTAAGCACATTTTTACGTAAGTTAATTAAAGATAACAATTAGGGGTTTTATAATGGAAATTTAGTAAATAGTCAATCATGTTTATGGCTAAATAAGTTAAGAAAGATTAATACATTCTTCCTAATTCCAAAATATTACACTTGGTGAAATTTTAGATAAATAAATAAATAAAAACTTTGTTGATATGTGTAAATACTAAAAAATTTCATTGACTAGAATAATAATAAAATAAAAATGTATGTTATGATTTCCTATAGTATTTATTTTAAATGTTTATTTACTAAAAAACTTTTCAGACTAGTCAAACGTGCCTAAGTAATTTATTTTCATGTAGATATGAAATTTATGAACATTTTAAATTGTTGGTCAATGGTGTACATGTGACCCCCAAGTACAGGTCTTGTGAATTATAAGTCATTGTAATGCACATAATTAGAATTTCTTTTCTACTCATCATTACATGATTTAATATTTTGTTAGTAATTTCTTGTTTTGCATCTCATTTTAGTGGAAAGATGGACACAAATTAGTTTCAAAGCATACGAAATTTAATTTTTTTTTTTTCAATTATGTGAGCTTAAAATGCACTTGAAAATTAAAGTATTACCTTCATTTGTGTGAATCTAAAATGCATTGACAAAGCTAATTGGCTGCCTCTTTTCAGTAATTGATAAATGCTAAAGCGGTATTCAAGATGAGAAAAATATAAATCTAATATAATAATATCAAATGACCTTGCTCTCTCAAGACTTCACAATAAACATATATGATTGAGAACAGTCTCTGTTCAGTATGCTACATTTAGAGTTTTAGATTGATTATCCCATGGCTTATGCATTAGTAAGCAATAAACATTTTCATTAATAAAACCCAATTATCAGATGATAAACAGTGGCGGGTTAGGATTTTCTGTTTGAATAATGATATCTAATACCAATTTATATGTCATTATGTGATATATTCAATTAAAGATGAAATTAGGTTATTCATTTAATTATACATTTCATTTATTAACAATTAGTGGCTAGTGCCACCTTAACTAGTGTTGTAACACCAGTAATATTAAATAGTATTACTCTTTTGGTTTGAAGAGTCTATGATGGTCGCCGCTGCTACGTAGTCGATGGTTTGTGGCATAGTGGTAGCTAACAAAAAGATTGACATACGAGAAGACAATAAAAACATATATTTTTTTCATAAGCTTTGATAAGAACCTATAAAGATATCAACTTTCGAATAATTGTACGTAAAAATAAAAATAAAATTATATTTTGTCAACTTTACCCATCAAAAAATTAATTTGTGCATCTAACATGAGGAAATATGACACTATAAGTCAATGAAATAATGTAAAAGTAACGGAATATGGAAAAGAAAAATCCAATTTTAAAGGTTGGGTAAGGACTAAATGCTCCAATTTATTCAGAAAAAGAAAAACTAGAAAATAGTAAAAATTAATTGACCCATCGGATTCGAACCCCAATCTCCAAGGCCAAAATAATAAACATTTATCAAAGGCTTTAACCACTTCTATGTCAAGAAGATGAAGTTACAAATAATAGTTGTTTTCTATTTCAAATTATACATTAAAAAATAAAAAACTGGAGGTCAGGACCCCAACCTTGGCTTCAACCCTGATATTAAATACACTAAACAATCAATCACTAGTGTCCACACTAATTTTACACACGCTACATAGATATCGTCAGCTAATGCCATATTTACTCAACAAAACATTCAGACAGGATGATTGTTCCATATCGAATAACAGTATGAAATAATGTATTTCAATTCAAGAACGATATATGTTTTATGCGGGCTAATCTCCATATTAGCTCTTTCATCTTAAATTTTAATGTCTCTAAATTTACTTATTTGAGTTAATTGTGTTCAAATCTAGTATAAAATATATTATTATACTTGTTTCTCTCTTATATTAGTCCATATATTATTCTAAAGAATTATAGCAGATTGTTGAAAACTGATGACTTCAACAAAATCTTTGATGCTTCCAATAGTAAATGGAGAAAATTTTAGTAAACACTAAGGGTCCGATTGATCGTAAGGGTGGAAAATGGGTAGAAAAAAAAATAAATTTCAGGGAAAGTAATTGCCTAAAAATTGTTTTCCAGGGAATTGTTAATTAAGTGTGTTTGATTGGTATAATTTTCGATCCGGAAAATATTTGAAATTTTGGATTTTTTTTGTTCACGTTTGGCTTTATTTTACATGGAAATTGTCCATTAAAGTGATAATTTTTTTACAATTGGTTATGAATTTTGTTACCATTGCCAAAAAGTAAAAAAAAAAAATTTTTTTGCTCGAAAACTATTTTTTAATCAAAGTTTAGTGTTCGTTTGACAGGAAAATTGTCCATTAAAGTGAATTTTTTTTTTTTTTTTTACAATTGGTTATGAAATTTGTTTCCATTACTAAAAAAAATAAAATAAATAAAAGGTGGAATTTGATTTCCTACCTAAATTCCCTAAAAACCAGGCAAATGGGCGCGTGAGGGGGTGGAGGGGTTCCTTTTCCAACTTTCCTAGAGTATCCACCCTATCAAACACATTCTAATGGTCCGTTTGATTCACATTATTTTCCATGGAAAATGGAAAAAGTATTCCAACTTCCACTTTTTTAGTGTTTGATAGCATTTATTTTCTAGGCAATTTGATTTCTCTCTTTTCACTCCCACGTGCCATTTTCCTCCTTTTATGGTGGTGGGAATTGGTTTTCCAATTTATTTATTTTTTTTATTGGAAAAAATTCTAGACACAATGGTAAAAAAAATTTTAATTTTATTGACAATTTCGATACAAAACAAAGTCAAACGAATAATATTCGGTAAGGTAATTTTTTTTTTTTTGGCAATTGGAACAAATTCTAGACCCAATGGTAGAAAAAATTATCACTTTAATGGTCAATTTTCATAAAAAACGAAACCAAACGGATACCAAAATTTCAACATTTTCTAGGTGGAAAATTATATCAATTAATTATAATTCCCAGTAAAACAATGTCTAAGCAATTCAATTTCCTGTAAAATATTTTCTTTCCGCCAATTTTCCACATTTGCAATCAAATGGACCTTAAGGGTGTGTTTGATAGGGTGGATTTTCTAGGAAAGTTGGAAAATGAATTCCATTTTCCCACATTTGGCTTGTTTGATTGCCATTATTTTCTTGGTAAAATTTTTTCCCCTCCACCCCCTCACGCTCCCATTTGTCTGGTTTTTAGGGAATTTGAGGTGGGAAATCAAATTCCACCTTTTTTTTTTATTTATAGTAATGGAAACAAATTTCATAACCAATTGTAAAAAAAAAAAAATTCACTGTAATTGACAATTTCAATGTAAAATGAAGTCAAATGAACACTAAACTTCAATGAAAAAATAGTTTTCGAGCAAAAATTTTTTTTTTTTTACTTTTTGGCAATGGTAACAAATTTCATAACCAATTGTAAAAAAATTATCACTTTAATGGACAATTTCCATGTAAAATAAAGTCAAACGTGAACAAAAAAAATCCAAAATCTCAAATATTTTCCGGGTGGAAAATTATACCAATCAAACACACTTAATTAACAATTTCCTGAAAAACAATTTCCAGACAATTACTTTCCCTAAAATTCATTTTCTTTCCACTCATTTTCCACCCTTACAATTAAACGAACCCTAAATGTACTCTTTATCATAATCATCAGTGTATGCTTCTCATATTGTAATAGTAAAATTTTAAGTAGAAAAGTCATATATTTTTTAGTCTTGACTAGATAAATGTTCTAATATTTGACGAGTGTCTTATAGAATAGGTCAATTGTGAACAACCTAATGAATAATCACGATTAGCATCTTGCATTATGTTATCTGTAAATTATTAGATTATTTATGTGGTCAAGACTCAAAAATCAATGAGAGGCATATATTTATTGTTTACTACAATTCTCAACAGTAACAAAGAAAATCAAATTCCGCGTGCGCTCGAGCGTCGTGACTGTCCAACCCAAAATTATTTTCTTTATTTCACACAATTTTTGATATTCTTTCCATCTCTAGGATTGTATCATACCCTCTATTTATAGTTAGCTCTTCTTTACAAGTTAGAACATTACAAAGGTTAGAAACACAATACTTTGTACTATTTCTCCATATTATAATAAATTATCCATTACTTTGCCAATCATCTTTTGTTCTTTTAATGTTGTGATTACTACTTCATATTGTGCCATAAAATCTCGTCATCAATTCCTTACAAGTGGTATCAGAGCTTAAGGTTTAACTTATTCGAGGTTTAGTTCTTGTGATGGTAACTATGAAGTATGATATTCCGTTTTTGGATTTTAGCGTTAGATTTCGTTGTGACAGGTAAAGATGCGAGCATTGCTTGCTGAGATTGATTTGGATGACACTTTGTTAGAATTTGACAAGATGTCCTCAAATTGGTCAATGGAGGAAAAACAACGTAATGATCGAAAGGCCCTATCGCGGATTCATCTTCATCTTTATCTTTGTATCAAGCTATCTATATTTTGCATGTCAATATTTTTCTTCATGATAAAATTACTTAAGATATCTACATTTTATATATCTTCTCAAATGTTGTAGTAAATAATGCTTTTGAACATGTCTGCCATAGAAATCGTCACGGTAGATACATGTAAATAATAAATTGGTTTATAAGCTTTATAAGTTCCAAATAATACACTGCATCTTCATAAACAACTAGTATTGAATCATGAAGTATTCGGAAGATATAATGGTGCATCTATTACACAAAGATACGATACTTCAGGAATAATAAGTTATTTATAATCACCTCGAGAACGAAAAATGGTCCTCTTTTAATTTTAAGTGAACAAATAACTTTTGGTTATTAAATGGATGTGTCATTTTCAAGATGTAATCTCTTCAGGATCTTTATATATAAGTTGACCGATGAACAAGAATTCAATTGACTAAATGGTCAACCTGTAGGCCTAGATCAACTACCAATGGAAGCTCTTCAGAGGTTCTAAGAATGCTTTATATGAGTAACTTCTACAACAACAATAACATATTCAAATATTTATTGAGCCTATTTTCAACAAATATATCTAATCATTATGAAAGCTGGTCCTTGTGGAACTTTTCATCCATCAAAGTTTATGAAGTTTTGTCTTCGGAAATTGAGAATTAGTCCTTGTTCCGAACTAGATGGGCTTCAGACATAGACAAATATCATTAAGGATTAACTTTGTGACATAAACTTGAAAGGTTTTCTTACTATCAAAAGCCAACGAGTAGTTAATGGTGCAAAATCTAATTCTCTTATTTATGTTCATTTGTGTTTTACATCTACGGGAAACTATAACGATGGTAACCATGAAGAAAACACGTAAATAAGTCTACAGATTTTTATTTTTGTTTCAAAAAAATAGGAAGAAAGTGAATAGATCTGGAAAATAGATATTGCAGACTCCGACCGCGAACACCAAGGCTGCCTTAACCTCCGGCGGTAATGGTCGAGGCGGCTCCTGACATAAATTTATAGAGGTAATCAATTGATTGCTAGAGGTTCTAAGCTCCTGAAACAAACTCCCGATTGCAATCTTCACTGGAAAATATGTCAGTTTACACCAACAGAACGGGTAAGGTAATTTCTTCTTCTTTATGATTCAGTAATTTACCATCTCTGACATGTCTATGTTCAATAGAAGTCTTGGTCAAGTTATAAGTTCCTATTGCCGCAGTTGAAATCACCTTGAACTTCGGCGAAGGCCGTCGAGATAGTTGCAGATTTTGACAACCTTCTGCAGTAACTGGTGAAGCTATTTTTTATTCTAGCGACAGCCGTCGGTTTGCGGCTGGGATGATTGCTATCGAGGTCCATGTGTTAGCCTTCTCTCCTGTAAGAAACATAAGATTAGTGATTCTCTGCTAGAGTAAGGCTCTCCTTAAATCCTCGGTTATTTCTGGATCTGCCTGGCGAACTGCAGACATTAGTTATACTTTAACCATACTCATTAATCCTTGCATAATGCTGATCATGCCTTAGAATTTAAAATTTATCCAATCTCGTATGGTCTATGATTACCATTGGATTAATAGTTAATCAGCTCTAAGTATGGGTTACTGATCTTTGCCAAATCTGACGATATGTGGTAAATTGAGGCTATGGATTAAATCTGCAAAAACATGTGAACAACTATTACGGATCTATCATGAAGTGTGAATTCGAGAAGTCTACTTCCAAATTCATAACATAATTGCTGGTTCTGTTATTAATTGGAAGTTTTGCAAGTAGCAATTTAACTTAAAATGGAACTTTCTTGCTGAAGTTTTGCAAAACTGCTATAACCTACAGTGTGCCTGATTATTCCATAACGATAATTGTGATTTTTTTGTAAAAGTCTTGAAAAGCCTGATGATCCCGTGAAGATGCTGATTTAATTAATGATATTATTTTGTGATCTTGTTGATTATATGACCTCAACTATGATCTGCTAAAAAATGTACAAGTTGAATTCACTATGAATTGCCTGATCTTCACTGAATCTGAAGTTATAGGATCTGTTCCTATTGTTTTGCAAGCTCTGTTTGGTGTTGATCTTAGATTTCCTTGTGAAGTCATAAATAAACTTACTATAATTTGATATTGTGTGATTTGGTGATTATGGTGGAATTTCACTTGACACTTCACTCAAGAATAATGCGTATCATATGCTCGACGAAATGTCACAGTTGGTTTTAATATTCTTCCACAAGGGCTGAGAGTTTGTCATAAACTAGAAGAAAATTGAATGCCACATGTTAACTAAAAATGCCCAAATCCACAGCCACAATTGAATTTTCTGGCAATTGCAGCACACCATGGACAACATAAACAATAACAAGTGAAAAGGGGAGTAATTTCTTACTGGCACTTTGTTTTGTTAGGTTAATATCATATACTCTATAATGCCTAAAATGTGTATTGACAGCATCTAACCAAAGCATCCAGTTCCATGGAGAATTTAAGTTATATTCTGATCTGCACATTGTTTATTTAAATGTTGAATAGGCTGGCGGCAGATATGCCTGATTGGCTAAATATAATTTATGATAGTTCAAATGTATATCTACTGAATCAAATGGTGGAAGAGCATTCCGTATTTAGTATCATATAACAGCCAAAGAATGTGCATGATTATATAAGCATGTGACATAATGATAACCTGAAGGCTGAAAATTGGAAATTCACGAATCCTAGAGTGGATTTAATCTGATTCCAGGTCCAATCATATGAGTTGAAGTCATATGCGTTGAAGTATGTTGCATATAGCTTCAAACCCGAGCCAAGTAGGATTTCCTTTTAATTTCATATCGATAATATGATAAATATGTGCTCCTGAGAAAATCCTATAGGTGCCTTGGTTTCTCTTTGCTAATTTCTTGCATAAAGAATTGAACTGATTCTAAAGGTTAAGCTACAGAATTGGACTCTTTAGCAGCTTACCCCATCTCATGGCCTTAAGGTTTGAGGAGGCTATCTTACACTAAATTTTGGTGTGCTTGGACTTGTTTGACCTCTTACCACCGCCCGAATGATTTTATTAAACCTTGGGGGGATGCTAGATTATGTGATATGCTATTAAGAGAGGTGAATACTTCCCCTTAGTTTATACTTGTCTCTTTATAAATGTTTTGTTCACTTGAGAACATAATGCCAGTTTTAGTTTGGAGTTACAGTCTGTACATTTTATTGTTGATCTGAGTCATTGCTTGACTTGAAGAAAGCTGCAACATATTGAATTACGATCTCTATATGATAATCCTGTGTTTGAAGAGGCAATATATTTGAATTTCATTATGTGATGAACCGTGTCATGTGTGACACTTTTGTTGTCAAACCATTTGTTTTTGTTATCTTTAGCTCGACATATATTTTTGTAGGACCACGCTATTTGTACAATCGAGGTTGACAACCACTCACATGGGGGGTGCACCTCGGTTTATTTAACATTTTTAAACCGAGGTGGACTCCCCCCCCATGTGAGTGGTTGTCAACCTCGGTTGTACAAATAGCATTTTCCATTTTTGTAACTTATGATAGCTTAAGTTATGTTTTATAATTCATGCAAGTTGGTGCTGCAAGCTGTCCATATGTTCAGTC
This sequence comes from Fraxinus americana, assembly GCA_035079005.1. Classification (NCBI taxonomy): domain Eukaryota; kingdom Viridiplantae; phylum Streptophyta; class Magnoliopsida; order Lamiales; family Oleaceae; genus Fraxinus; species Fraxinus americana. The sequence continues at coordinate 215,652 of JAVHZT010000033.1, forward strand.
AAGTAAGGTTAGAGTGGAGTTAGGTAGAAAAATAGTTGAAAATCATTTTGAATTTGTACTAATGTATGGCTATATGAAGGAACCGTGTGTAACCATCTTTTGCTTGAAATGAATTGATAGAATTTCACTCCTCTTTGTCTTCTACATTCCATCATTAAGCTAACATGCTTGGAAGATGCTGGACAGAATTTAAATCCAATTATTCTAATAAATAAACTTTTTAATACCAAGCAGGGATCCTTTGCAATTGGTTGTCAAATAGAGCTATATCATGGGATATACAAGAATGTTTGGTGAGCATTTGGTCAATTTTAGTGCTCTAGTTAGAAAATTATAACATGGCGTATCTCCCTATTTTTTCTAGGCTAGCATCTCTATCCATAAAATTCTGAAGTTCTAGACAAAAGCTTCTTGTTAGTAATACACTTATTACTAATGCTGGAAAAAACCTTTAGTTTTAGTTTTGAGCATTCACAAGATGAATGCTGAAATATGAATCCTAACAAGTAACCAAAACTAGAAATCGAATTAACCAAATGAAAATGCAAGAATAACATTTCCCTATTCAAATTCACGTTCAAAATTAAAGATGGATTAATGGGGCTCAAATCAATCAACCCAAGGCAACAAGGTACCACCACAATTCAATTAGACCCAAGAATCCCACTAGAATAATCAAGAATAGCTGGTGTGTGTTGCCGCAGGCACCCAAAAGTAATACATTAACCTCTAAAACTAATGTAGTAGTGGAAGTAAGGGTCGATCCCACGAAGAGTGTCTAATTCAGTATTTATGCTTCGTACAATGATTTGGGGGATTTTGTATGCAAACAATTGTAAATAACGTAATCAATAATAATGAAAATTAAATTAACGAAAACAATCAAAAGACTAACCTTGGTCTAAGTCCACATCCACCGTCGAAAATCCACAATTGATCATAGACGCAAGGATAATTTAATTCATATTTCGAATATTCACCGTTGGAAAAAATTCATATTTCTCCTTAATTTTAGTTAGTTAGAAACCAGCGTTCTAATTAACCCTAATTATTAAATAACCTCAGACCAGCGCTCAAGATTCAATTTAATTACAGCTTTACACAATAGAGAAATCGATGAACTAGATAATACAAACACCAGCGGTTGCATTCAATCTATTTAAACATTCTTCTTAAAATTCAATAACCTCTATCGCAGAAAATTATCAAATCCTAGTGCTTCACAAGTTAAATGAATCAAACAATTACGGATTTGATATTTAACTTAGCGGTAGATTGTAACGAATAACAAACTAGTAGGCCTCCTAGCAATTAAACATAACAATCATGAAAATAAGTGCAAAAGAATATTCAATACGCAAAATAAGAATTAAACAATAAGAAAAACTATTTAAATCTCACAATATGTGGTTTCGAGACTTCAATTTCCTTCAACAAAGTGTAAAAGTTTAGTTACAATTCATTAATTTAAGAGAAAAGTAATGAAGAATGGAGTTTGGAGGCGTTCTCTCCGTTTTGGGTCGAGTTTAGGGTTTATATGGCGTGAAGAGATTGGTTTCCATACATAGTTGAATCAGATTAGGAAACTGAAAATCGCGTCTCGAGATGAACCATGCGTACGTATAGTACAACTTGGGCGTATGCATAGTACACTGAATTTGGCCTCAGGAAGTCAAAAATGGTCTTGTGCGTACGCAAGGCCTGCAGGCTTGTGCGTATGCATAGTACAAAATCTTTTTGCCGGATAGCTTTCAGTATTTTGGTCGTATCTTTCACTCTCGATGTCAGATTGAAGTGATTCAAGATGGGTTGAAAAGATAACTCAAAAGGCTACAACTTTACTTAGATATCATCTTCAAATTCTATCAAATACCATGTCAAAAAGGGGTCTCAAGATGAGGCTGAAAATTGGTGCAAAACTTTTCAGCTTGAAAGTTGATATATGATAATATTTTCGTTATGTTTCATTCCTTTGACTCCTTCCTTCATCCAATTGACATGTAACACTCTCGAATCTTCATCACAATGTTAGAAGCAAGTTTAGAGTATTTGCACTTTAGTCCCTGAACTTTCACTTTCTTCCATTTTGGTCCCTTTTCACTTATTTCTTCCAAATTACGTCATATCCATCAAATTGCCACCTAAACTAAAATATCAGATTAATAAGTACATTTTGGCAAAAAATAATCATACGAGGGTATTAAATAAAGAGGAAAAACTATGCATTTTACATTCATATCAATAGCCTACAGAATGCACGAAAGAAAATGGGCAGAGACGGCGCAAAGAGACCGAAAACAGTTGGCAAACAAGGGCAAAAAGGGGGCTAACTAAGGTAAGGTAGTCAATGACACACGCATGCAATGGTCACTGGAAAAGCTCAAGCAAAAGGTACAAAAAAGAACCATAAAGGATTGCACGCAGAGAGCAAATGAAGTAGCAGCCGTGTCTATATCTTGTATATCTTTCAATGTGGACAAAATTCCACTTTATATTGTGGCATGGATGGGTCAAACAACTTGGCCAAGTAAATATTACATGGGTCGAGCCCTAATCGCCCCCTAATTATCACTTGTGAGATTCTTGGTCCATCTTGGTTCATTGGGCTACCAATTGTTACCTCGGGTCAATCGTCAAACAATATTCAACAATGGGTTCGAAGTCTATTGAATTTGAAATTTACGTAGTTCGACCCAAATTACACCTAGAGGTGGTGAATAGGTGTAAATGCAAAATTAAAAATTGTAATTAACCAGCAACAAGTCATTAATTAATTATCTCTAGATAGTTAAGCATATAGTCCAATTACCCTATGTTTGAATACCGCAGAATATGAAAACAGTAAATAAAGCAGTAAAAAACACGCGAAATGTTCACGGAGAAACCCCAACTGGGTAAAAACTCTGGAGGATTTGCCATTCAAAATCCACTATAAACGATCAAACTTACAACTCGCCAGATAAGACGACGACACGAACTTTCTGACCTCGTGGCTGAAGTTAATACAGTCCACATGGATTGTGTGCCTCACAACAACTCCTAACTGATATTCTGACAACCCTCCTAGATTGCGTGCCCCTGCACCAACTCCTGACTGCAATCTGACAGCCCTCCTGGATTGCACGCTCTGCACCAACTCCTTGACTGCAATATCAAAGCCCTCCTGGATTCTCTAACCCCTGGCTTTGTGGATTCGTCTATCTCATGTGAATTCGTGAAGAACTCTATGTTCTTCGGTAAGCTTGGTATTTGGATTAACATGAACTAATGTTTTTTTCGCCAAGTATAATCAAATCAATGAAGATTGAAGTCTCTCAATGAATTGGAAGATGAAAAGATGAAGCTCTCACGTTCTCTCTATGTTTCAACCTTAGAATTTATGTTCTATGGCGTTCTGGTATTTATATGATAGGGTTAGGGTTGAATGGGCCAGATAAACAGCCTTGAAATCGGGATTAAAAAAATCTCGGCTAACCTAGTCGCTCGAGCGAGAGCTCAATGACAGTTGAATGACAGCTTGTCGCTCGAGCGAGGACCCGACGACAATCTAACAAAAATGTTTTTGTTTCTAGCGCTCGAGCGAAGTCCTGGCAACAGTCTAGCGAAATTGCAGTGCCTTTTTGTCTCCTTTTGAAGCTCGAACCCTAGAACCTATACAACTCAAATATGAAATATACAACCTACTCCTTGACTTTTATAACCTATTCAATTTAGACCTTTTTATTCACAGACTTGCCAATTACATCATAAACTATCAAAACCTAATCGAATTAGTCCGACTCAATTTTTCATCACCGTCCCGGGTTTATTTGGTATCAAATATCTAGCAAACCTCCACCCGACGTCAAATACACTTGCTTAAAGAAAAAAAAGTTTAATAGTCGCATAATGTGATTTCGAATAAAATTGAAACGTTATATACATTAACCAATGTCCAGAAGCGTAAGACAGCTTCTAAACATTACCAGGTGAGCACCTCAGTGCCCATATCTGCAAGGTTATAGTCTAAATGCACTTTCTCAAGGTTTATAAACTCTTGTGATATTTCATCTCTAATAAAATGCAGCCTAATATCTATATGTTTAGTGCGTTCATGAAACACGAAATCTTTATAGAGATGAATAGAAAATTGACAATTAGAGTATACAATCACGTCATCACTTAGAACACCAAGTTTATTAAGCAAACCTCTAAGCCACAAAGCATCTTTTATAGCTTCTGTGGTAGCAATATACTCAAATTTAGTAGTAGATAAATGTTGAAGATGAGACTTCCAACTCATAAAAGAATCATACAAAGTAAACACTTAAGAGAAAGTAGATTTCCTATTATCTTATCAACACATAGTCAGCATCTGTGAAACCTTTAAATTTCATCCCCTCATTAGTAGATTTATAAACTAATTCCACATCAAAAGTACTCTTCAAGTACTTAAACAACCACTTTAACACTTTTCAATATTTGGGACCAAGATTAGACATGTACTTACATAACATACTTACAGTGAAGGCCAAATTAGGTCTAGTGCAGACCACAAAGTACATAACAGATCAATGACATTAGAATAAGGAATATTACTCTTAAAATCTTTTTCTACATCATTAGTTAGTGATTGTCTTTTCGACACAATAAATGGTTTTCTAGAAGCACAAAAGCAAGTTTGCAATCAAGCATGCCAATTTTTTTCAAAACTTTAGGCACATAAGGAGTTTGATGCACATGAAGGCAAGAATTAAACCTATCCCGATTAATCTCCATTCCAAGGATCCTTCTAGCATGTCCTAAGTCTTTCATGTCAAATTCATTCCCTAAATATATTTTAATCTTATTTACCACCTTCATGTTAGGTCCAATTAATAACATATCGTCCATATAAAGTAACAAATACACAAACACTCTTTATGAGTGTTGTGGTGCATGTAATACAAGCAATGATCAAACTTACTCCTCTTGAATTCAATAGATAATACATAAGAATTAAACTTTTTAGACCACTAACGTGGTGACTATTATAACCCATAAAGAGATTTCTTTAAAAAACACGTATGATTAGGTTTAGACTTACTTTTAAAACTTTGGGCTGATTTATAAAAATCTTTTCGTCTAGATCACCTTGCAAAAATACAGTTTTGACATCAAGTTGTTCAAGTCCCGAGTCATAGTAAGAGCAAAAACAAGCATGACCCTAATAGTGGAATACTTAACAATAGATGAAAATATCTCATTATAATCTATCACTTTCTTCTGTGTGTGACCCTTGGCCACTAACCTAGCCTTATATCTAAAAGTCCCAATCTTAGTAGTTCACTCTTTTATCCCGCTATGGATTTATCTTGAGGTCAAGGAACTAAAACCCAAGTTTGATTCTTCATAAGAGAACTCATCTCTTCTCTCATGGCACTTTGCCATTTCTCACTTTTTTCACTCATCATAACCTCTTCATAGGTGTTTAGTTCCTTATCAACTAGTTATTGATAACTAGTGTAGGCTATAATATAATCACGAAATCTTTGGGGTTTCCTACTTGGTCTCCTCTCTCTATCTCTAGCTAGCTGGCGGTCAACTAGAGGATCTTGGTTGATAGGATTGTTCTCAACAATTTTCTCATCACCTTTTATGTCTATGTCCTGCTGATTTTGTGTATTACCCTCTACCTCGCTTGAGGTATTGGGGATGTGGACACTCACTCGCTACACCTCAACTGGAGACTCTTCCCTGACAGTTTTTGTTGTTCCTCACACTCTATGCAAGGTATCTCATACTCATTAAATGTGATATCACGACTTATCATTATTCACACCCTTCTGGCTCTTATCCTATAACTTTCTCGGGGTAGCCTAAGAAGACACACTTCCTAACTCTAGGTTCTAGATTTTTTTTTCACTTTGATGAGAGAAAGCAGGACAACCAAAATAACTAAGCATAGAATAATCAGCACATTTACCGTACCATATCTCGTACAGAGTATCAGCATTTAAAGCAATAGATGCAGCCATATTAGTCAAATAACATGCAGTCATAAAAACTTCACCCAAAAAGACTTAAGCACATCAGAACTTAACAGTATATATCTCTTTATCAAGTAAACTACGATTCTAGAAGAAATCATCAATAATAGACAGAAAATATTTGTTACCACTAAAATTGGGATTACTCCCCGGACCCCACAAGCCAGTATGAATGTATTCTAACACTCTAGATTTTTTGTGTGTGCTAGGTGGAAATAACATCCTACTATATTTACCAAGCACGCAATGATCACAAAATGGCATGTCGACCCCTGATCCTTACCAAACACACCCTCATCATTAAGGTACTTAAGTCTCTTCTCACTAACATGAGCTAACATATTGTGTCACTTGTGTGTGATCAGTGTCAGTGATGGTGATGGTGAAATTTAAACCACCCATCACCTTAGCATGCGTGATTATATACCATTGTTCCTAGCAACCTTAAAAACTCTTAAGTGCTTCCTTCAACATTTTGAACACCCTCACAAAAATTAGAATCCTACCCATGTGTGGAATGTACCTAACTTCTCTTAGTGTGTGCACAAAAACACTACCAACACTTGTGATCTTATATGCGACTCCACCCCATGTGATTACATGTTCATGATTAGACTCGTATAAATGATCAAACCACAATTTATTATATAGTTTGAATTCTTTAATATGATCTCCAAGTTGGTTCTAAAGTTATGTACGACCCGACATATTGACATCATAGAGACTTGTGATGTTGAAACCAATCTCATCCTCAACCTCTCTATTTTATAAAATTGGTCACACACATTGATTTCAAACCTATAGTTTAGATTTGAAGTTGAATCAAATCAAACAAAACCAATATTCAGTCCTTGTTTGGTCCCCATTATTTTTGAAATATATTTTTCTCTCTCTTTTAATCGCACATTCTTCAATAAAATAATGTTACAAAAAACTCAAAACTTTTTCAAAATGCATTATCTTCAAAAACAATGGAGCTCAAACATGCTCTCAATTTTTGTAAATGTCATCTCTAAACATTAGTGAAACATAGGTGCCAATATGATATGATTGATTTAGCTTATAGTAATTTGTCGTCCATGTGGCAATCTTGGTTAACCAATGCAAAATCAAAAGGTATGAATAATTATTTGAATTATTGTTCGTAAAATTTCGCAAGTGTACGGATCGTGACAAATAATAAAGTGGATTTATTAAGTCCGAGCATCGTCCCACATATGGATGGCAACAGGGCGGGGCGGGGTTACTACCCGTTTAAATTTTTTTATTTATTTTTATTGTCCATATTCATTATATTTAGACAAATAATTTTAGTTGCAAATTTTTATGAGAACTAATAAAATTTTGTGAAAATTTTCATTTAAAGTATTGAATTCTAAAAATAAATAAATTAAAAAACTAAAAAAAAAAATTTTAACGGGGCGGGGCACCCGTTACCCGTCCCTGCCCCGAATACCCAATTATGCGGGTTATTCCCGCCCCGTTCGGGGCAGGGCTCGCGGGTATCGGGTTTGTCTGATTTTTTTGCCATTCCTAGAGATGTCAATCGAGTCGAGCGGCTCGTTGGCTCGGCTGCTCGGATCGTACTGTTCATGCCTATGAGCCGCTCGGGCTCGTCAAAAGTAGGGGTGGGCGCGGGTCGGTTCAGTTCGATTTTTTTCGGTTTCAGAAATTTTTGGGTATTTAGTAAATGGAACCGTCGGTTCCAAATATAATTTTGGAACCGTTCGGTTTCGGTTCGATTCGGTTCGGTTCGATTCTGTTCGGTTCCGTTCGGTTCCGTACTATAATTAAATTTTTTAACATTTAAAATAATACTACATAAATACACCTGAAAGTGGATACTAATATTAATAACAAAAACAAGATACAAATACCAAGTTCAATCTTAACTTTTACAAATTAACGTAATCTAATTTAATAACATATAAATAATAAGTTGTCAAATACAAATACCAAAAAGTAAATATTACTAATAAAACTTCGATATTCATATCAATAATTCATTTGTTTCAAACTTTCAAATCTACATAAAATTGAAATATAAATTAGAAGTCACAAAGATAAAATATTTTAAAGTATTGATAATACTTACCAACTATTTAATGTAAGGCCCTGTTCGGGAGGGCTTAAAATCCAATTAAAATTGAAAATATGACCGTTATTGGGTCCCACCCGTCTAATAAAAGTCAACAATAACGGCTATATTTTCAATTTTAATCTGATTTTAATCCCTCCCAAACAAGCTCTAATTATCAATTGGTTGGCTTTCCATACTAACCACTAAGAAATTATACAAGAAAAAATTGAAAAAAAACACAACTAACAAACATAAATAAACTCTAAATTGTTCAACTAATAAAATTTAATAAGAAAAAAATTATTAATTTGTTTAGGAAAAATAAAAGAAATTGATTTATCCAATATAAAAAAAAAAACAAAATCGGTTCTTATTCGGTTCTTCGGTTCTTGGTCGAGAACCGAACCAAACCATTCGGTTCTCGATTCGGATACCCGTTCGGGTATTTCATTTTAAAAAACCGGCTCGGTTCGGTTCCGGTTCGGTTCGGTTCGGACATTTTGCCCAACACTAGTCAAAAGACGAGCCCGAGCTCGAGCCGAGCAGACCGGTTCTTAGACGAGCCGAGCTCGGCTCATTAAGAGGAAAGCGCTCGTGGGAACGAGCCCACGAGCTCTCGTGAAAAACAGTTAAAAAATAAAAAAAAACTAAGAAAAATAAAAAAAAAGAAAAAGATTTTGACGAGCCACGAGCCGAGCCGAGCCGGCTCGTGAGCTCGCGAGCTCGTGGGCCGAGCCGAGCTCGCCCACGAGCAAACGAGCCACGAGCGGCTCGGCTCGTGAGCTCGTGGCTCGTTTCTCCACGAGCTCGAGCCGAGCTCGTGGCTTAAAGGGCCGAGCCAGCTCGGCCCGGCCCATTGACAACACTAGCCATTCCTAGTCCTACAAAGACTACTATCTGCTATAAAGTTTTAAACTAACATAGCTTCAATTTAAATTAAAATAGTAACTAATGATGAAATCGAATTTTATTATCTAAGCGAAATTCTAATAAATAAAATAACGAACTATTTAATAAAATAACAATCTCAAATTAAAACGATAGAAAAGATTATGTGATTGGATAGTTGGAATTTTCGATTTCACTCAAGTTATTTATCATACATTTAATTCCAAGTCATTCAACTATTTTCATATGTGCCAACAATCGAATTAACCTATTGTATTTAGTGATTTCTCTCAAGGAAACACTAATCATATTCATATGTTTGAACTTACTATATCTCTATGTAAATTCATATACATATGAACTCATTAATCTATAGAAATTCAACAAAGATCGCATAACTTATAATTATCTCTCGATCTCTTATAATGTCTATTCAATTATTGTACGAGTTAGAATTATACATCACCTCTCGATTTGAGTGCTATCCTTAAATCAATTAATTGTTGTGCAAACAATTAAAGCATTAAACACTCAATATTTAATTAACAAGCATCAAAATGGCATGTAAATCTTGAAATTAAACATATAATAAAAACCTTAAATTACATCATCAATCCTAACAATAAAAGTATTTAGCGGCTCATAATGTTGAATTTAAATACGCAAAAGTGAAAAGATATCACTAAAAATTAACAAAACGTGAAGCTTCTCGCGTGTGCCCTCTTCTTTATAATTAATTTCAGCCTCAATTTTCTCGGGTTTCAGCCTTTGTTTTCGTGAATATATATAATATACTCCTGCCCAGTTTCCTCCACTTTGCTGTTTCTCCACCTTGTTGCCGGCCACTCCGTGTATATAGTAAAACAATTGAAGTCTTTCTTCCAAAATTTAGCATCCTATTTCTCCATCGAACTGTCTCTGTTTTCTTCCCAGAATTGTTGCCTTTGTTTGTTTTTTATTTTTGTATAATTTATATATCCTTCACCTTCTTTTCCCAAGTTGCCGACCACTATACATGTGTATAAATATAATATTTCTGCCTCTGTTCTTCTCCTGTGGCTGCCGTTTCTCCCTCTCTCTCTCTCTCTCTCTCTCTCTCTCTCTCTTTTCATTCAATTCGCCTCTGGCCCTCTGCCTTCCTTTCTTTCTATATATATATATATATATATATATATATATATATATATATATATATATATATATATATATATATATATATATATCCTAATCAACCCCAAATTCTTCTCTTTTAATTCATCCAATAAAAGTCCAAATGAGGCCCATTTAATGTATTATTTTCTTCAAAGCAAGTCCTTACACTTTTCAAAGTACGAACTTTAATCTCCAAACTTTGCCTCCAATAATTTAGTCCCCGTACTTTGGATTTTTCTATTTTTCCGCTATTTTGCATTCTTTTTTTCAATTCTTCATTAAACATAAAATGTTTCCTACAAAATACAATTTAACATAAATTAGGTAGAATTTAATTCAAAAGATAATAAAATATCATAATTTAGAGTCTCGAATAAGTATAAAAACTACACTTATCACACCCCCAAACTTGTCTTTTTGTTTGTCCTCAAACAAAACTAACACCTAACAAACACACAAACATGCATTGCTAATTACCTAATTTGTGGCTAGTCAATCAAACAAATAAAAAAGATTTAGCTAGCTAAACTGTGTTTTTATCTCAGGATTGAAATCATAATATTAAATCTAATCACAGCTTCAAAATGACAATATAGAAATTAACATTTACTTTTTCAATGTAAAATCGACGTGTATGTCTGAAGAATTAAGTACAGCATTATGAATTTATAAGTAATTTCAATTCCCGTCACTTATTGGTCAACTATATTCTTTCATCACTCGTAAGATTCACACACCCCAAACTTATTTTTTTGGCTATTTTCAAGTGTATGAACTAAGATTGAATTTTATACTATCATCACATCTCTAGTTTAGGTAAATCTCACTAATTGCTAGTCAATATGTCAATAAATAAGGATTCTCCATAATTTGATTGTTTCAATCTCTAGGACTTACCTAGGCTAATAATCCTTTATCAAAAGTCAGATTTTCCTAAATAAGTGTTTGAAACACAATTAAGGCATTTGGTGCGTCTTCTGTTTCATACACCTGCTTTTTCTGATTTTCTATAAATTTTTTTACACATGAAATCCCTATTTATCTCAATATCATCCCACAACAGTGAAATCCCCCAAACTATTTTAAATTTGGTCCAAAGATGTAAAATTTTGTGGTTTTAGGTTTAGCATCTATGGTCTACTATTTCAGTCTATCCAATTATGAATTCAACTCATTCATACACAATGCTTAACTTAATTTACGTGCTCAATATATTTCAAATTTCACATAAAAAAGCAAAAAATAATCTAAACATCCAACTTATTCACCATTCATAGATCCATTTATGATTCAATACATTCATCATTGCCAGCTAGGCCAACTAACTCATACAAGCGCACAAAAAGAAAATATTTTTCAAAATTTTCAATTTTTTTAAAAAAAATTAAAGCACACAAAAATACATTAAAAAAATGAAAATTCATATTTTCCACCTCCATACTTAAACTGGACATTTTTCTCAATGTCTTAAATACTAAATTCGCATATAAAAGGTTGGGGAAGAAAGTGATGAAAAGACTTCCCTGATATGACGTGTAATTCAACATCTAGCTTTTATATTACTTATATTGGCTCCCTTGTCAAAATTGGTTTAAATGTTTAACGACGTCATGTTCCTGAAAAATCAAATAAAGCATTAAGATCAAATAATTGGAACAAGTGTTACTTAGCTCTAACATCTAATAAACCAGTATAACGAAGACCTAAGTGGAAACTGTATAAATTTACTCAAGATATCTTCCAGAGATGATTTTTTCTCTTGCTGTTGAAAACCATGAGGAGGCTGCTACTGATTATTTTGGTTGTTGCTCCAGGAGAAGTTACGGTGATTACGCCAACCTGGGTTGTGTGTATTGCTGAATACATTATTTTGTTGGCGTTGATAAATTTGTGCATAGTTAACTTCCTCTATCTCTTGAGGGCAATATGGCATTCCCCACCATTGTGAGCACCACCACATATACTGCAAACCAAAAATTTTGTTTGCACTGCTTTTGCTGAATTTGTCGTAGTCAAGTGATCTATCACCTTCTTCTCCAAAACTGACATCTGTGATGATAAAGTCAAGAAAGTATCCACCTCACGTAGACCTGTGTGGATCTTTTGGAAGGCCATAAAACATTGTTGGCTGCCATTGTCTCGTATAATTCCTCAACTTCATTGGGTGACTTTAATTTGATAGATCCATTTGAACCTGCATCCACCTATATACGACATGCTGGGTTTAAGCCAGTGTAGAAGTATTGAACTTGCAAATTTTTCTTAATACCGTGATTAACCCATTTGTTTGAAGCCGTTGGTTTGGGTCCACGTCGACCAACGATTTTTTTCGTCAAACCGAATTAAACAGTTTCAAAAACCGCACAAAATTGAGTCGAACCGAACTTTTTTTAAAATTAATTTATTAAATTATAAATTTTCAGGTATAATATTTATTATAGTACAAATATATCTAGACTTTTTAGAATTTTCAGCTCAAATTCAGTCCCCGTTTCATGCACATTTTTGAAAAAATAATGCATTTTTACTGTTGATGTGATGAAGAATGTGTGGTTGAAAAAGAAAAAAATTATTGATGTGATGAAAAATATTATTTTATTGAAGAATGTATGGTTAAAAATGAGTAGAAAAATGAGAATGAAAAAAATAATATGGCTCAAACGGGGGTTTTAATTTACTTTTTGTTCAAGCCCACTTAAAATATTCAGTTCATTCCATTTAAACCCACCAATATTTTTCTTCAACTCAAGGCATTGAATTGAAATCATACTTCAATTTTTTCTTCTCTAGCGACTCGTCCCTGCGGCTGCCACATCCACAAGGTACTCTATTTGTCTGTATTTTTTTCTTGCTTGAATTCATAATTCTAGTTCCCTCGTATCCTATTTTTACTTTCTCAATGATGTATTAGGTTTCTGGGTTGATCTTCTATTGTATAAAAATGTGATTAACTGAATCTGATGGGTTAATAACTGAATTTGATTTCAACGATTTACGTGATTTCAAGAATTGGGTGATGGGCTAATGGCTGATTTATGTGATTACAGTGACTTCTCAATGGGATTTGGGTGATTTGTAGTTACCTCTTGAATTCGTAGGGAATTTGGGTTATTTTAGTGTTTTCAGAGATCCCAAGTACATTTCAACGAGGAAATTTCTATATTATATGGGGGCAGAATCTGTATTTTTAATTGCTCGTCCATGTAATTAATAAGGAATAATGAATATTTTGATATTTGTATATTATGTAGATGTCGAATCATGTGTTACAATAGGGGATATTGATCCAATTATTATCAAATGAGAGGCTAAAACACAATTTTTATACTGTGTAATTAATTTGGTATTGTTAAAGTTTGAGTGGAGAAAGCTATTGAAATGTTGCTAGATGCTAACTTGCTATTATTTTTTGTCTTTTTATTTGTATTTTGTATTTCAGACAAATATAAATGTAATTTAACATTTAATACTATTAGTTATCGTTTAAGCTTATATGTTAACTTATTTTAAATGTATTACTATAATGTCAATAGGTAAATCGCAAATTAAAATCGAACTAAACCGTAAATAATGGTTTGTTTTGATTTGGTTTGAAAAAATTGCAAACCGCTTGAAATGGTTTGAGTTGAAAATATGATATAGCATTTTCTTCACTATATGCTTTTTATTTCAGGTTCAAAGTGATCATTTTGAAGATTTTTTTGCACCTGAGCTGGATAAATATGGCTATGAAGCCTTATTTAAAAGGAAAACAGTAGAGGCCGGTTAAATCATCTATTGACTTGGCCTAAAATCTTTCTATTATTTATGATGCTATTGTTTTGTGCATGTTTTCATTGGAAATATCAACTCTATCAATGGTTGCGCTAATTTCTTCCGTTGAGATTGATTTTCACATATCAAGAAATATGAGGTGACAAATTGGGCCATATCTATCATGCTACTAACTCCTTTGTTGTCATTTTAATCAAAAGCATGCCTGTGTGTAGGTTGAGTTTAACACAGTTGCACAATTTCTGTTTGATGATGTGGATCCAACTACTCAGAAGATAAATGCCCTAAATCGATTGGTCAATGTATGTATTATGTGATTTGATTATTTGTATTTTCTCATTTTCTTGACTTAATTATATTTGTACATTTTGATCAAATTTTCTTCCTTCTGTATTTTTGTATGTTCTTTGTGTGCTTTTAGATCGGTGTATTAATGCAGATATCTTCAATCGCCACAAACATGTACGTGTTGTTTGATTTTTGTTTTAAGGAAAGCTCATCATGTTATTTTTATGTAATTTCAAGTTCAGATGTATTTTTCTTTTCTTAGATTTTTGTCTTTTAAATTTTAAATTCAGAAAAAACTTATAAGCCATAGAGAAGCTTAACAAAAAACAAGAATGAAAGTTAATTGAGTATTTCGAAACAGAATGAATTTAGTGACTATCGTGTTTTTCAACTAATGTTTCACACTTCCTATGCCGTTGAGTCTTATGTTTTTGTTGCTATCTTTCGGTTGAAATTTGTGGGCAATTCTCCTTCTTTTAGCACCTAATATATTTTCGTAAAATATCAGTTTTCGATGGAACATGAATGCACCTCTATGTGGGTATTAAGTTTCGTTGTCTCTCCGCCATGGTAATTACACTCAATCTAAAAGTCAAGAAATTTTCTCCATTTTATTGTTCTTATAAATTTGAAGATTTAATTATCTTTTCTTTTAGTACAGAGACTTTGCATTTTAAGTTTCTGTTGAAGGTCAAATACTGTAACTCTCCATGTATAGTTGAGGATGGTACGAACAGGCAATTGACAGCAAGTACATTACAATGGGATAGGAGGTCGGCTATATTTAAATTGAGTGGTGATGAGGTTTCTGAGTACATAGTATTTATTAACGTGAATAGAGTTTCGCCATTTGATCTTTCGGCAAGTCAGAGAGCATAGGAAGAGAATCTCTAGCCTTCAATTGTTCTTTGAATTCCAGGTAAGACATCTCGTGTCTCCGTGTGGAGGCACGGAGCTCTCCGCTCACCGCAGACTTTTTTATTTATTTATCAAATTGACTCTTCCACATGGATACATGGATTTTGTCTCTGTGGAGACACGGTCTGTGTCTATGGCTGCTCTTTCATTCCCAATTTTTATTTGATAAGAGCTCTGGTTGTTGTATAGAAGCAGAGGGGCCAGAAAATGGCCAGACACTCACAACAGGGCGGGGGTGGTTTATTTTTTTCAATATTTTACTCACATTGGGCCCACCCCATGTGAGTTTTCTGGCCAATTTCTGTGGCCAATAATTCTGTACAAATAGAATTATTGATTTGATAATCCTGCCTTTGTGATTGAATCAGGGTGTAGTGCTTACATTTTTGCTTATGATTTATATGGTTTTGCCCAAATCTTGGGGAATTTGAAGCCCCTCTTCAACATATTAAGAAGCAGATATTCTGGCAATCCTTCGTAAGTTAACTTGGTTGCAGTATCTCATCATTTGTTGTAAACTATGTGTCAAAAATGCTACTTCCAGTATTTGAAGGTGTGCAACTTCTTTTCACAAATAAGGCTGTTCTTCTCTTTCAAGTGTAAAATGTTGGTATTCTGAAGAATCCAACATGTTGAAATATGCAACATAGATTTGCAAACAGAAAAGGTGTGGATAATTTAATACATTATGTAAATATTTTACAAGATTTACTCTGTGAAATGTAGAACTCCGGGATGTTACTCTAGCGTCACCTTTGGTTTTAAGAAACAAAATATCACTACTTTTCTCATACTCTAAAATTCAGACAACTATTAAATATATGAGGCCCTTTGCAGTTCACAATAATGGTCAGCAGATCATAAAACACACTCTTCAAGAGCTCACTATCCATATCATTCAAACTGCTACAAATAATTTTCTGAACAGAATTTTTTTAGTATTCTGACTGCTTTCATTTCCTAGATACTCCTCTAATGTTAACATCTGTGCCACTCAAGGGTGTCATTTACTAACTCATGGAGAAAGTACAAGCTAGTGCTTGGCTTATTCTCCTGAATTACTTGTTCTATCACTTATAAACTATCATGACTCATATTAGATGTCAATTTCAGTCGTTGACTCGTTGCTCAATGTCACGTACACATATCAATCTTTTTATTTCATTTAACTTTAGTATTGAATTAGCCTGTTGTTTTGATCTATCTTCTACTCCAGATGATGGCACATGATTTTAGTTGCTGAGTTTCTGCTGCTTCATCACTTACTGTTAATTTATTTGTGAATCCAGGACTTCCATCTACTTCTCATTGAAAACTCTGAATTATTACCGGAGTTGAGAGGCTTTGCAATGGTCTGGGTCCAAGAAGCGTTTCAAGATTTCTTCAGGAAAGTTCATGACTATTTCCTCTTGCTTTTTCAAGTTGTGCGACGTAAGTTTCATCACGCCGTCTTTTCCTCATGGTGTATTGTTGCAACTGTATGTATTTCTGTTTCTGCTTTGACATGACAGTTTTAAATTCACTTTCAAGACAATTTTAATTTTTATTTTACTTGCATAAATACAATGCATTCTACATCCATTCATATTTTCTACGGGACAAAGATTAGAAAGCATTAACAAACAAATAGACGCAATACATTTAGCGCACTAACATTACTTTTAAAATAAGACTAGTATTTATTTGGAAAAGATTCTTCACATAATTTGAAGTTGAGTATCAAATGACACAATTACGGAATAAAATTATAGTTACTAGTCAGATAATTTGAAAAAAATTCGTCACCCAAGAATTTCATTATGATTTTGCCACAAATTAGTATCTTAATGACGTTTGAAGTTGGGTATTAGTCCAAAAAATTAAATTAAAAAATTTGTTGTTTTTCTTTAGTTTGTTTACCGATTTTGCCTGATTTTTTATTTTCGTCCTCAATTTTTGTGAAACGTATCAAAACTATGATTAACTTTTATTTTTTTTAACACAGTCAATCCTTAACCTTTCAATCATGTAACAAAACTCACCATTCCCTCCATTTTTAGCCATATAAATAACTATTTCAAAAGAAGAAGAAGAAGAAGAAGAAGAAGAACAACAACAACAACAAAAAAATTGCAAATGAGATTACATAATTTTTCAAAAGAATAAATAAATCCTGCTTAAAATTATTAAAATATATATATTAACACAAATTTCATCTTCTCAAACCAAGCTCATCCACCCACCACTTCCACTCTCACCCATCCTAATTCATTCTCATCCATACTCAAACACCATCTTTACAAATACAATCACGTCGACTATGACATCACTATCACTCCTTCGAAAAAGTTAATTGCAATAAATAATTAAAAAAACTAAATAAAAAATTAGCAACTTAGATAGCAGAACCGCCACCACCACTAGGCTCCGTATGAAAGGAACAATATCATTTTAATAGTGTCAAGAATGTTACCTTGTAACAATATTTTATTTAACTTAATTTTTTATATGTCAATGGTAGGCTTGAATACTTTAAGAAATAGAGTATTAAAATATACGACTTATTAATGCAATCATTATACATAAAGATTAGAAAGAGAGTTTTCCTCTTTAAATTGAGAGAGTCAAACTTACTATCTATTTTAAAAAGTTATAAATAGTCTCTTGGACATACTCTTATGAAAGAACTCTCAACTTATGCCTTCTGTTACGACTACTCCGAAAGATTTTTCTTGAATAAAAATCAAAAAAGACTTAACTTAGAACATTTTCAAAAGATTCTCTAAATACAAAGTGTGTTTTTATTTTAAAGAACTAATGCTTAAAAATAAGCTCAAAAAGATTCTCTATTTTAGCTTTTAAACCATTCACAAATTTTAATAATTTACTTATTAAATTATTTAAACCACATTTAAATTAATTAGTTATTGGCATAGAAAAAATTATTTAATAAAAATATGAGAAAAATCAATAAATGTTTCCTGAAAAAAGCAACACGAAGAGTCAAAATAAAAAGCATTGTTGGAATCCATAAAAATTTTGACTCCAAATTTTAAGATGCTCAAAGAGACTCTAAATATATTAAATTTTTCCTCATATTTTATTTAACAAAAAATTTTATATGTTAATGGTCAATCTATTTAAACGTGGTTTGAATATTTTATAAAATAGAGTATTGAAATTCGTGATTTATTAAATGTAATCATTGTACATTAAGAATATAGAGAGTTTCTTTCTAAATTTAGAGAGTCAAACCTACTCTCTATTTTAAAAAAGTTAAAATAAAGATTTGTTGAAACTTATTTTTAAGCATTAAATCTTCATAAATAAAGAGTCTCTTGGAGATACTCTTAAACCTCATCCTCTAGTGTCAAATGATATTTATTTCTTGATAAGATTCTCCAAAAATTTATATAGGTACCAGTTGGTTTAACTAAAAAGATTGGTAAAAATTTTAAGTCAAAGTCAACAATAATTTTAACCATACATTTCATAAAATTCACAAATGTTATCAATTTTTCAATTATATATTTCATAAACTTTTATCAAATTCTATTAAAAATCTAGTTTATAGGAAAATCAAGTAGGGGACTACTTTCAAGTGAAATTATTAGTAAATACTTAAAAGGAATTGTAATGGATTTTACGAAATATGTGGTTAATAAATGAGTAGTAGCTGCAAATATATGGTTGGAATTAATATTTAACTTTAATTGAATAGAAAAAAAGTAACTTATAATTTTACACAAACGTAGGATTAGGAGCCCAATTACACGCTTACTTTTTCGATAAAAAACATATACAATCACTTATGACGAAGTTCCATGTCACCTAGTGAACTTTGTTTTATTTCAAAGTGATCACTAAAATTTGCCAATAGGAAACAAAAAGTATGAACGAGAGACTTGTAGTCTAATAGGAAACAAAAAGTATACTTCAATGACTAAATTGAAACAAAATATAGTTTAGTGACTAACAAAAAATTTCCCATTAGTTGAGTGACTAATAGTTTTTATTAACTCTATAACTATGGAAGAGATGATACATGTATGACACTTTAATAATAAATTTTTTGATCAAATGGTCCAATATGGTATTAGAACAAACAAATATTTTGGATTAAGTTCCTTCCCTACACATTCGATGAAATTATGCACACGTACATTTTATGCTTTAATGAAAAAATATATCTATCTCTACGTGAGGGGTTTGCTTAAAATAATGTTTAAATGCTATATATATTTTCCTCGCGTAGTTTGGCACCCTAATTAAGTCATTCAAATATCTGAAAAAAGTATTATTCATTATAATTTCGAGGCACAAAAAGTACTCTTGTTAGAAGAAATTTCCTTATTATAATTTAGACAATTTTTCTTTAATAATTCCTCGTAGAAATGACTGCAAAAAAATGGTCGTGACTTCTTGTATCAAAACTAAATGTCATGCTTGTTAAATCAATGAGTTCCTATCAATACAGTCAGCTAGGAAAAATGGTTACGACTTCTTGTATAAAGGACAAAAAAGAAGACTTGATTTCGTATCACCCAATTGGTCTTTATTTTTATAAAAGAATTTCCCAAAAATTTATATACTTGAGAACCCAATTATACACTTACATTTTGGGTAAAAGACAACAAAAACAGTCACTTAACTTACGATGAAGCTGAAATTTATTTTATTTCAAAAAGATCATTAAAATTTGCTTTTAGTTTTGTCATGGTTAAATTTAGTTACATTTTTCTAAAGGACTGTGTGACATGGAAGACCTCCATATTGGCGTCATGTCATATTTTCATTGGCCACATCAAACATTTCATTTTTAAAAACTAACTGAATTTGAACAAATGACTAAATGAAAACAAAAAGTAAACATTAACGAGTAAATTGAAACAAAACGAAGTTCAATGTTTAACATGAAACTTTCCCATATGGTACGATATGGATTAATCAAAGATTCTGTGCTCAAATTTTTCCAATACCTATTTAATAAAATTGTGCACGTATTAGGTTTTAATGAGAAAAGTAGATCATGCCCACAACTAAGGGCATGGTAATCTTATATATCATATTTACTAGTTTTGTCGTGTGAATCAAATTTATTGATGGAGAATTTTATTATTACGAATCAATGTCCTAAGTAATATCAAGCCCTTGTTTGACTCCAATTCTATAAAACTCATTTTCAACTATACATTTTTTTTTTAATAAAATAAGTTTACCCGTAAATTCAAAACTCCTTGAAAAATCACTATTATAAAACTTATTTTTCTCAAAAATGGGGCTCAAACAACCTCTAAATAAGCCTTAGAATTGATGCGGAAAAAGTAAAGAGACAAGGCTTAACAGGTAGAATCAGAATTGAAGATATGGTAAAATAAACTTGAAAACGGGTAAAATTAAAAAAATAGACGATACAACCGATTCCTTTGTTATTTTATCAATTTTTCCGATTTTCGCAAGGTTCTAGACTCTTGGTTTACCGGTTGGACCAATTGGTTCGACCTGATTCTTATAACGGGTAGTCTTACGGGATAATTCTAAATAAGATAGTTACTATTTTGATAATTCTATTAGATTTTAAAAATTGGTTCGACCAATTGTTCAGTTTGGAGTAACGAGTGATCTTGAAAATTAAACAACCACAAGATAAGAAAATCAACAAATTTAATCGACCACAAATTTTATTAATTTCTAACAAAATTTATAGAAAAATTGATTTTTTTTAAGCAATACCAAACAAGACTAAAGTAAAGATTACAAAAAATTCAAAATACATTTTTCTTTAAAAACTAGTTTGACACACGTGCGATGCACGTGCCGTTGGTGAAGTTGGGTATTAAATAGTGTGTTGTTTAAGGAAAAAAATGAAAGAAAATGAGGAAGGTTTTGACATAATTTGTAAGTGTATTGTAATTATACTGAAAAAATATAGAATATATGTAAGTGGTTAGAATATGAGAAATATTATTCATCTCCAGTGGGGATGCATCCCCAATCTATGTGGCGTTAATGTGGTATTAAATGATATGTGAAATTAAATAAGTCATTTAATTTCACCTATCATTTAACCAATCATTTGGGGATGCATCCCCACTGGAGATGAATATCATTTTTCTTAGAATATATGGACAAACCAAATTTTTCATACCACATTATCATATTCATTAATCTGATAAGATGGAGTGCCTCAATTGAATAAAAAATTGAAGTCTAACGATGGTGACAAAAGTGAAACAATGAGTGGGTGAACTTCAATGCATTTAATGACAAAAAACATACTAACTACAAGAGTACATAAAATCAAGTTTTTTTTCTCTTACAGAAATATCGCTTTGATGTTATAATAAATTGATTTAGAGCATGAAATTAACTAGGTATCATGAGATTAGGTTAAAAAATACGCAATATCAATAGGTAGATATGTTATAACAACAAAACATCTCTACTATTTCTAGTGATGCACAACCAGATAACATCTAACTTTAAGTACCCTCTCACAGAGGAAAAAGAAAGGGTTAGATGCACACTCACAGATGGACTATCAGGTGCTAAATAAGTTTATTAAATATTAAATTATAATATAATATATATTAATTATTTACACCACCCCATAACACCTCACCCACCCCATCTCCTCACTACACCACCTCCCTCCATCTCCGGCACCGGTCCGGCCACTACTCCGGCGACGGTCCGGCCACTGCTCCGGCGACTTCTCCGGCGATCACTCCGGCGACCGTTCCGGCGATTTCAAAATTTTCAGAAAATTGAAAATCACACCCCCAACCCATGGATTGGTCACAATCGGCCACAAATGGTCACAATCGGCCACAATCGGTCACAAACAGTCACAATGAACTACCCAGTAGTCAAATCGCGATCTGGATCAGAAAAGTTCGCCGACACCACCAACTTTGGTTGCAGCCTTTAATGTGACCACTGTGACCAAATTTGTGTTCAGTGTGACCGTTTGTGACCAATTTTGTGTTAATTGTGACCTTTTGTGACTTGATCATATTCAAGTCACATTCGGTCACAATTAACACAAAACTGGTCACAATTAGTCACAGTACACACAAATTTGGTCACAAATGGTCACAACGAACAAATTCGCTCACACCACGGACTAGCACCACAATCCACCACCTGTCATCACCACCATCACCTCCAATTGGAATTTTAAGGTTACATTTTAATAGTTAGTCACAATGAACCAAATTGTTTGCGATATTAATTTCATTTTTTTCTTCTAATACCATTTCGTGTTCGATAACCCACCTTATCAAACAACCAATCGTTTCTATGGATTTGAGAACAATTTACTTTTGACATTAGAATTATCTTATCATTTCTGCAGAGAATTACACTTATTTCTGGTTTCAGGTCCAATGAACAATTCAGTCTCATCAACATCTGAAACTTCACTATTCTCTACATGCCACAGTTGCTCTCTCTTCATTTGATCCCTGCTTTGGTTCAAGTCCAAACTAAATCATCAAAACCTCAAATCAATGACTGTGTTGGATTTAAAGAGTTGGGAAGGAACAGAAAATTGCCATGATCATGGCCTTGCAGAACTTCAACAACAATTGACAAAACCACTGCCGGAAACCACCACAGCCACCAGGCCACAACCACAGCCAAAAACCCCCCACCAAACACAGAAAAGCTATGGCAACAAATTCAGCAGCCTCCTTGTTCACATATTCACCAAGTACAGTACCATTTTTTTAAGGTGAACATTATGAATATTGGAGTAGTCAAATGCAAATCCTTAACACGGCACCACCACAATACCAACAACACCACCGCGGCACCACCACAATCCTTGCTCATCAACCACATATAAACCTGAATTTTGGAATGTTGAGAAATGCTGTAATTGAATAAGAATACCTCTTTAGAGTCCTATGAGATCTATTTTTGTAACACTCAGATCAATAAGAAAATCAAACGCAACCGCAACGCAACTACAGAAACAACTTCCCGGCCTTAAGATTGCTATTTTCGACATCTTCAAACCCCTCTATGACCTTGTTCAAAATCCTTCGAAAAATAACATATCTGCGTTGTTACGCTTCGAGCTCCGGAGAGAAGACAGGGAAACGAACCGCGCCGCTTCGAGGTTTTACCTGTGAAACACGGTGGCGATGGAGGTGGCGGGTGGTGGTGGTTGCTGTGTCGCCGTGCGTGAAGAAAGTGGAGAAATGGGTGAGAGACGGTAGGAGAAGAGAGAACATTGACGGGAGGAGAGAAGACATTGCCAACAGATATGGGATGGGTTACGAGCGCCGCCGCCGTTGCCGGAGAGGGAGAAGAGAGAATACTACGGGAAGAGAGAAGATTGGGACAGGAGGAATGGTGGGTTTGATTTTGGGAAATTATTAATTGGGATGAAATTTTATAATTAATTTATTATTATTTAATTAGATATAAAACACTTGATTTTTGAAACTTTAAACTATAAATCTGATTTATGAAAATGGAACTTTAAAATCATGTCTGGAGTTCTCTTTGAATTATACGGTGTATGGTTTAGTCGGTAGAGAGAGAAACGTAAATGAGTAGGTATCAAATGGTCCTTTGCCAGACAATTGGGCCCTTCTCTAATAATAGATGCAATTGAGTCATTCAATTTGTGTTCCCTTCTTAAACATAGAAAAAAAAATCATTCACACACAACAACTCCACTTCCTACAACGTTTTAGAAAAACTTAATTAAGTTAAAAATAATTAGGGAGAAAAATCTACTCAGGGATCCAAAACAGATGAGAAAAAAATGATTTAATTGAGCCAAATTAAAAGAAAATAAAAACACAGGTCACTCGTTGTATCTAAATATTCTTAGTCAAATATTCTTTAAATGTCACAATTTTTTTTTTAAATTTATTTTGGTATAATGGCCACGTACGATCACTGCTTGAAATGTCATCAAATTTGTTGTTTATACAAAGGGAATGAGATGTAGTGACTAATGCTAGGTAGATATCAATATTCAATAATTTAAATTTAAGAATCATTTGCAAGTAACCATGTAAGTTGTGGCCCTTTCTAATTGAGTTGGTAAAGAAATACGCATCTTTAATTGAGTTGGTATCAAATTATTTTTTGCAAGACGTTGGAGCCATTTCTAATTGAAAGTTAGTGTACCAAATTTTTTTTAAAAAAAAGTACCAATAATTGAATTGGAATAAAATTATTGCTGTGAGACATTGGGGGCCCTTTGTAGTTGAAAGTTATTGCACGCGTAAACAACTTTGACTAAAAGAGTTGAAAAGTATAACAATTACACGTGATTGCTGGTGGATAGAATTGACAAGTCACACAAAAATCAACTATATTCTTTCTCAGGGAAATTTGATGAATATTGGTGAAAAAAAAAAAAAAGAAACGTCTACTATTTAGAATTCAACGAAAATATAGAAATAATATGTGAAAAGTTTAAGATGTCCTTTTTACAAAAAATGACCACATTTTCGAACGGTTTAGATATCATTCACAATGGAGTTAGGGACACTATTGGGTGGTTAAGATTTTACGTATTGTGGTGGTCTATGCATTCAATTCATGTCCTTTTTTTTTCAAAGGAATAAGGAATCTCAAAACTATAGAAGTATATACCATCTATAAGAAATATTTGAATCTCATGGAAGTTGTATTTAAAATAATTCGATTAATTTTGATGGAATTATAATTATAGCAATTAAATTTAAGTTAACTATTTTCATTGTGTAATGATTCTTGATATTGTTGATCAAATATTCTTGGTGTTTCTTTTCATTTTTAGAGACATGTCACAACTTTTTTTCAATTTTTTTGGTATAATGGTGTGAGATCACCGCTTGCAATCTCGTCAAATTTGTTTGTTGACACAAACGGAATGAGATGTTGTGACTAATGGTGTGTAAATATCAAATTAATTTAAAGTTATGTTGTGTGAGTGTAATTTATTGGGTGGAGAGAAATACAAATTAATAAATAATTGAGTTGGAATCAAATTGTCTTTAGTGAGACATTGGGACTACAAAAATGAAAAAGCATAAAGATTACATGTGATTGCTGATAGGTTGAATTGACAAGTCACACAAAATAATAGCATATTGATTCTTGGGGAAAGTTGATGAATAATGGCGAAAAATGTTTGAAATAATATAGGAAAAGTTTCTTTTTAATTTTTTTTTTTACAGAAATGTACATTTTATTGGGCAGTCTAGATATCATCAACCACGAAGATAGGGACACTATCGCACAATATCGCGTGACTAAGATTTAATGTATTTTGGTGTCGTGTTCACATGGTTCAAGGACTCTACACTTTAGAGTGAAGAAAACACAGCCAAATTCATTGGAACAGAGTATTTTGATCCATGTCTTTTTTTTTCCCTGTCTCGATTCCAAAGAAATAAGAGTTCCAAACAAATTATTGATTTGGGCATCTTTCACTATGGACCGTCCTACAGGTGAAGGATTGAAATGATTTCATGATTTGGGCATTTAGGTACAAAGCTTCACTTTGGCATCTAATGTATATACATACATTTTAACAACTAGGATCTCTTAGGTTCGAAGAAGCTTGAAACTTGCCCTATCATCTATACCCTAGCCACGATTTACATTTTTAGAGCACTGCACCATATTTTAATTGAAATGATGGTCTTCAACTTTTGCTCATTTTGTAGTTATGTGCCCAATTTTTTCCATCATATTTTGCATCACAACTTTTTATTAATTAGCACACTTTGTCTGTGTTGATTGCCAAAATATTCATTAGAAGGGAATAAATATAAAAGTTCGACAAAATATTTTTCTCATGCCAATAGAATATTTAGACAGATTTAGTCCATCGGAGATAAGATATGATACTAGGACGAAAAAATTCAAGAACACAATTATGAAAATGAGCAATAATTGAAAACTTTCATTACAATGAAAATATAGTGAAATTAACTATAAATGTGGTGTACATATAATTATCCATTAAGAAATTTAAAAGTAGTGGACAAAATTATTTAAAATAACTCTTTTAACCACACTTTTATATTATCACCCATTAAGAAATCTAGTATGTGCAATCGCAGGCATCCAAAAATAATACATTAACCTCTAAAACTAATGTAGTAGTGAAAGTAAAGATCGATCCCATGAAGAGTACGTAATTCAATATATCATGTTTCGTACAATGATTGGAGATGTTTTTGTATGCAAAAAATTGTAAATGACGTAATTAATAATAATGAAAATTAGATTAACGAAAACAATCAAAAGACGAACCTTGATCCAAGTCAATATCCATCGTCGGAACTTTACAATTGATCATCGATGCAATTATAAATCAACCCATATTTTGAATATTCACCATTTGAATTAATTCATATTTCTCCTTAATTTTAGTTAGTTAGAAACCAGCGTTCTAACTAACCCTAATTATTAAATAATCTCAGACCAGCGCTCAGGATTCAATTTAATAACAGCTTTACACAATAGAGAAATCGATGAATTAGATAACACAAACACTAACGGTTGTATTCAATCTATTTAAACATTCTTCCTAAAATTTAACAATCACCAAAGCAACAAATTATCAAACTCTAGTTGCTTCACAAGTTAAAAAAAATCAAACAATTACGAATTTGATATTTAACTTAGCGGTAGATTGTAACGAATAACAAATTAGGAGGTCTCCTAATAATTAAACATAACAATCATGGAAATAAGTGTAGAAGAATATTCAATACTCAAAAATATGAATTAAACTAAGAAAAACCATTAAGATCTCATAATATGTGATTCCGAGGCTTCAATCTCATTCGACCAATTGTAAAAGTTTAGTCACAATTCATAAATCTATCAGCAAAATAATGAAGAATGAAGTTTGAAGGCGTTCTGTACGTTCTTCTCCTATTTTAGGATTTTAAAATATGTATTTATAGTTATTTCCATAGATAGTTGACTTAAATTCGGAAATCAGAATTTTCGTGTCGGGAATGAACTATGCGACCGCATGACTAAATTCGTAAACCAAAATTTGCGTGTCGGGAATGAACTATGCGGCCACATGATAGTAAGTCATGTGGTCGCATAGAACAAATGGACTCTGAAATTCGTTGAAACACCATTTGCGACCGTATGGAATTTAAGCTATGCGATCGCATGACTTTAAATAATTTCCACCGAACAGCTTTTAATATTTTGATCATATCTTTCTCTCTTGAAATCTGATTAAGGTGATTCAAGATGAGTTGGAAAGCTAACTCAAAGAGATACAACTTTGCTTCAGATATCATCTTCTAATTCGATCGTTTTCCATGTAAAAAATGGGTCTCAATATGAGACTGAAAATC
This sequence comes from Fraxinus americana, assembly GCA_035079005.1. NCBI lineage: Eukaryota > Viridiplantae > Streptophyta > Magnoliopsida > Lamiales > Oleaceae > Fraxinus > Fraxinus americana. Next base: position 243,080 of record JAVHZT010000033.1, read on the forward strand.
GGTGCATAACGTTTTCGATTGAAAATTGATGTGTGATCATACTTTAACGATATTTCATCCCTTTGATGTCTTCTTTCATCCAATTAACTCCTAACACACTCAAATCTTTATCAAATCTCTTCTTGCAATGTTATCAAATTCGCTAGTTTATGCTAATGGAAATGGATGTAATGACTAATGGTTCAAGTATCATAATTCATTAATTTTGGGTAACTAATTTAGTAATAAAGCTATGTCCTTTTGGGTAACTAATTTAGTAACTCATCAATTATCAATAAATAAGTAGGTATCAAATTGTCCATAGTTAGAAATTTATGTCCTTTTCCTAATACCTTCTTTTATTCCATGTGTAGAAGATCATTTTAGTATTCTATGGAACTCAAAATATAAAGAAGTATATCATCAGGCATACAATTCAAACATATTAAACTCTTAATAAACTGTAATATAATTCCAAAACCACTTGAATTTTTGACTTATACAATTCAACATGACAACTATATCATGTTGCCGAGTTCCATTATGATATTTTACTACAAAACAATAGTTTTGGCTCATTCACCATGTGATCTAAAAAGTATGCCTATACACAAAATCTTGGTCTTGTTGCTTAGTTATGTTTTTATGTTTTTTTTTTTTTTTTTAAACATAGGCCTGCTTAGACTCGTAAAAGCTTGTAACATGGCCTTTTCCACCTAACCATGGTTTGCACTCTCTAGAACATTGCGCCATATTTTTATTGAAATGAGGGTCCCAAACTTTTGCTCATTTCATAGTTACGTCCTCAATTTTTTCATTGTATTTTACTTCTCAACCCATTAATTAGCACAATTTGTCCATGGTGATGGCCAAAAAATTCATTAGGAGGATAAATATAAATCTTCAACAAAATAGTTTCCTCAAACCCATAGAATATTTAGACAGAAACCGTCTTCTTAGATAAGATATCTTAATGAGATGAAAAAATTCGGGAATTTAAGTACGAAAATGAGCAAATTGAAAATCTTCATTACAATTAAAATACGGTGTAATTAATGTATATAATTATCCATTTAGAAATCCAAAAGTAGTGGACACAATTATTTTCATCTCTCTTTAATCATACGCAATTATTTGTAAAAAATATCTGTTAGACAAAAATAATTTCTAAAATGCTTTACTTATATTAAATTACGTAAAAAATAATTAGGGAGAAAAATCTACTTGGGGGATCCGAGAGAGAGAGAGAGAGAGAGAGAGAGAGAGATTTAATTGAACCAAATCAAGAGAAATTAAAAACACAGGTCACTTGTTATTGCTCTAGTTAGGTGACTTATCCGGTAGAGAGAGAAGTACGTATCAATAATTGAGTTGGAATCAAATTGTTCTTTACGAGACGTTGGGACCCTTTTTAATTGAAAATTTGAAAGTCGCGTGAATGCACTGACTAAAAGTTTAAGGGCGTGTTCGATAGTGTTTAAAATCCAATTAACATTGAAAATATAGCCGTTATTAGGTTTCACCGGTCTAATAAAAGTCAACAATAACGGCTAGTTTTTCAATTTTAATTCCATTTTAATCTCTACCGAACACGCCCTAAAAAGAGTATAAAGAATACATGTTATTGCTAGTGGATTGAATGGACAAGACATGAAAATCTGCTATATTTTCTTCTTCAATAATTCAATCTTTAGCTTAATGTTTACGGAAAATCTTTACATATGGTTGCTGGTGGATTGAATTGACAAGTCACAAAAAAAATAAGATATGTTAATGAGATGAAACAATAGAGAAATTTCGTTACAGTTAAAATATAGTACAATTAAAAGTAAGGGACACAATTATTTTCATAACTCTTTAAGGGCCAAACGGGGCTTAAGAAATCTGAAATCGTGATTTTCTCCACTACAAGTTGGAAAGTGACAGGAACCATAGGCATTTCATCCATTTTTCTTGCTTTGGAATTGGAATTAGGATTTGAATTATACTGTGTATGGTTTAGCCCGCAGAGAGAGAAACGTAAATGAGTATGTCTCAAATTGTCCTTAGCCAGACAATTGGGCCCTTCTCTAATAATAGATGCAATTGAACCATTCAATTTGTGTTCCCTTTTTAAACACAGAAAAAAAAAATCATTCACACACAAACAACTCCACTTTGCAATCTGTATCCACCTATCTCTCTTTCTCTACCTCCCGAAATCAGTCAATAACTCACACCAAATTTGTTGTTTATACAAAGGGAATGAGATGTAGTGACTAATGCTAGATATCAATATTCAATAATTAAATTAAGAATCATTTGCAAGTAACCATGTATCAAATTATTTTTTGCAAGACGTTGGAGCCATTTCTAATTGAAAGTTAGTGCACCAAAATTAAAAAAAATAAAAAAGTAGCAATAATTGAATTGGAACCAAATTTTGCTGGTGAGACATTGGGGGCCCTTTGTAGTTGAATGTTATTGCACGCGTAAATAAATTTGACTAAGAGAGTGAAAAAGTATAACGATTACATGTGATTGTTGGTGGATTGAATTGACAAGTCATACAAAAATCAACTATATTCTTTCTCACGGAAATTTGATGAATATTGGTGAAAAAAAAAATAGAATTCAACGAAAATGTTAGAAATAATATGCGAAAAGTTTACAAAAAATGACCACTTTTTAACGGTTCAGATATCATTCACGATAGAGTTAGGGACACTATTGGGTGGTTAAGATTTTACGTATTGTGGTGATTTATGCATTCAATTCATGTCTTTTTTTTCAAAGGAATAAGGAATCTCAAAACTAAAGAAGTATATACCACCTATAAGAAATATTTGAATCTCATGGAAGTTGTATTTAAAATAATTCGATTAATTTTGATGGAATTATAATTATAACAATTAAATTTAAGTTAACTATTTTCATTGTGTAATGATTCGTGATCTTGATCAAATATTCTTGGTGTTTCAAATAATTTTTAGAGATATATCACGACTTTTTTCACATTTTTTTTTTTTTTTGGTATAATGGTGTGAGATCACCACTTGCAATGTGATCAAATTCGTTTGTTGATTCAAACGGAATGAGATGTAGTGACTAATGGTGTGTAAATATCAATAATTTAAAATTGGATTATAATGTCGTACAGGACCACATGGGCCTTGTACTTACTTGGCGCCCCAATAGGTGGGGCCTCTAATTGGAAGTTAGTGCTCTGACTAAAAAAATGAAAAAGCATATAGATTACATGTGATTGCTGATGAATTGAATTGACAAGTGACACAAAATAATAGCATATTGTTTTGTAGGAAAAGTTGATGAATATTGGCGAAAAATGTTTGAGAAAATATACAAAAAGTTTAAGCTTTATTTATTTATTTACAGAAATGTACATATTATTGGGCAGTCTAGATATCATCAACGATGAAGATAGCGATACTATAGCACGACTAAGATTTCATGTATTTTGGTATCGTGTGCACGTAGTTCAAGGACTGTATACTTTAGAATGAAGAAAATGCGGCCAAATTCATTGGAATAGAGTACTTCGATCCATGTCCTTTTTTTCCCAGTCTCAATTCCCCTGAAATAAGAGTTCCAAACAAATTATTGATTTGGGCGTCTTTCACTATGGACCGACCTACATGAGAAGGATTGAAATGATTTCATGATTTGGGCATTTAGGTACAAAACTTCACTTTGACGTCTAATGTATACACATACATTTTAACAACTAGGATCTCTTAGTCTCGTACGTAGAAGCTTGAAACTTGCCCTACCATCTATACCCTAGCCACGATTTACATTTTTAGAGCACTGCACCATATTTTAATTGAAATGATGGTCTTCAGCTTTTGCTTATTCCGTAGTTATGTCCCCAATTTTTTCCATCATATTTTGCTTCTCAACTTTTTATTAATTAGCACACTTCGTCTGTGTTGATTGGCAAAATATTCATTAGAAGGGAATAAATATAAAAGTTTGACAAAATATTTTTCTCATGCTAATAGAATATTTAGACATATTCCGTCATTATAGATAAGATATGATACTAGGACGAAAAAAGTCGAGAACACAATTATGAAAATGAGCAAAAATTGAAAACTTTCATTACAATGAAAGTATAGTGAAATCAACTATAAATGTGGACACAATTATTTAAATAACTCTTTTAACCGTACTTTTTTATTATCACCCATTAAGAAATCCAAAAGTAGTGGACAAAATCTTTTTCATTACTCTTTAATCATACTTTTTCCCTAATTTTTTAATCATATGGGCACTAAGGTAGACATTGCTAAAATCTCTTCTTCCAATGTCATCAAATTCGCTAGTTTATGCTAATGGAAATGGATGTAATGACTAATGGTTCAAGTATCATAATTCATTATTAATTTTGGGTAACTAATTTAGTAATAAAAAAGATGATGATTTTAGACTAACTTCTCCACAGGCATGGGCATTTCATAAACATTTTTCTTGCTTTGGAATTTGAATTTGAATTATGTGGTGTATGATTTAGTCGGTACAGAGAGAAATGTATAATTCAATTATCAATAAATAAGTCGATATGAGATTGTCCTTAGATAGAGAGTTGTTCGCTACATTTTAAAATATTGGGTTTTTACCACTAAACTTCTCAAAGTGTCAAAATTACTCACCGAAATCACTTCCATTTTGCATCCACGCAAGTAAAGTGTCTTTGATGGCTCTCCATACTTTGACGGACGTATTTGATTGTTCACTATACTTTAAGCTCTACTTTTCAAGGTGACGTTAGGATAATATTAAAATGTGTGTTTTGTTTATTTTCATGTATAATACTTGTTAATATATATTTAGAAAGTTCTTTTTAGATTGAACATTTTATTAAACTATTTCACTAGTGGAACATAAATTATATAATAGGGGAACGCATTCAAATAAAACTTGATCGCTATTTCTTACTGGTAGTTTTACTTGAATTTGTTTAACTTGGTAACTATACTTTGATTTGATTTCGTTGAAGGGGACTTCGTCCAAACATAAAAATTTGAAATGCTATGTCCTTTTTTCTAATATCTTATTTTATTCCATGAGTAGAAGACCATGCGGTCTTAATGACATCGACAATATGTCTAGAAGATCATACTCAAATATCGATGTTGTCGCTTAGTTACGTTTTACGCTAGGCCCATTTAGTCTCGTAGAAGCTTTTCATTTTTTTCATATTTTAATTGAAATGAAAGACCACAACTTTTGCTCATTTGGTAGTCCCCAATTATTTTTTAATGCATTTTACATCTCAACTTTTTATTAATTAGCACACTAAGGTGAAAATTGTTAAATAGCTTGCAATGCCATCACATTCGTTATTTTAATCTAACGGAAGTGGATTTGGTGACTAATTTAGTTTTAATGTTAGGTAACTAATTTAGTTTTAAAAAGTATTATTTTAATGATTGTCAGAAGTATCATAATTCTTTTATTCTTTACTTTATGCTAACGGATGTGGATGCAGTCACTAATGGGTTAAGTATCATAGCTCTTTACTTTTTGCTGTAGTGATTAATGGTTTAAGAATCATAATTTGTTACTTTAAAGTTGAGTAAAGAATTCTTTACTTGGTTGTGGATGCAGTCACTAATGGGTTAAGTATCATAGCTCTTTACTTTTTGCTGTAGTGATTAATGGTTTAAGAATCATAATTTGTTACTTTAAAGTTGAGTAAAGAATTTGCTTACCCTTTTTAAACAGAGAAAAAAAATCATTTACATCACAAAACAACTCCACTTTGCAATCTCTCTCTCTCTCTCTCTCTCTCTCTCTCTACTTCCCGAAATCAATCAATCACTCACTCACACCAAATTTCCTAAGCAACAAAAAATGGAAGCTGTAGCTATTGAAGGCATAAAATTTATACTGGAGAAGTTGTTTGCTGTAGCTGCTGAAGAAATCAATCTTGTGCGTGGTTACAAGAACGAACTAACAAACCTACAAAAATACTTGGAAAAGGTCAACCAAGTCTTAAAAGATGCTGCGAGGCGCGAAATCAATGACGGGGATGTTAAAAGCTGGCTCAAGGACCTCAAAGATGTTGCATATGATGCCGACAATGTTGTGGACGAGATCAAATATGAAGGTTTGCGTCGTACAATAGAGACCCAGGACGAGATTAAGCCAAAGGGATGTTTAAACTTCCCTTGCTGTACTACTACCACTTTGACATTTCAACGGGAGATGGCTCACAAAATCAGGGGCATAAATGCCGACTTCAAAAGGATAAACAACGAAGCTGATAGCCTTCGCCTCAAAAGAGTTAACGATTATCCTCTTGCAAAGCCTCTGGCCATTGACACTACCTGCTTCACTGTTGATCCAATTGTCATTGGAAGAGAAAATGATGAATCAGAAATTCTGGAGACGATAACTAGCTCAATCAATAATCTCCTTTCAGTCCTTCCCATAGTCGGAATGGGAGGGATTGGCAAGACGACTTTAGCACGGAAGATCTACAATCACCATCGTTTAGAAACCCATTTCGATAAAAGGATTTGGGTTTGTGTATCAGAAAAGTTTGATCAGACGACGCTTTTCAAAAGGATCCTGGAATCATTATTGGACAAAGATTTTGGTGGAGGTAGCAAGCAAGCCGTTGTTCAAAAGATTGCAGAGGAATTAGAAAACAAAAGATACTTGCTTGTTCTCGACGATTTATGGAATGAAAAAACACATGAATGGAATGGTTTCAAAAATACTCTGGTGGGAGTTAGCTCCAATAAAGGAAATTTCATTATCGTCACCACACGTGAAAAAAAAGTGGCATCGATTGTGAACCCTTACGGTCGTCCATATATCTTGAGGTCATTGACAGAAAATGAATGCTGGCTCATAATCAGAAAACAGGTATCTCGAGATGAAGAAGTAACAGAACAATTTGCGAGAATTGGATTGGAGATTGCTCGCAAATGTAGAGGTTTGCCTCTAGCAGCAACTGTGATTGGAAGAGTTTTGCAAGGAGAGGGAATAGAAGAGTGGGTCTCAATTCTACAGTCTGAGCTTTCAAATCTTGAAGACGGTGTGGATGGTGTTTTTCAAGTCTTAAAGGTAAGCTATGATCGCTTACCTTCTGCATCGGTAAAAAAATGTTTTTTCTATTGTTCACTATTTGTCAAGGATACGGTCATGGATAGAGAAGACTTAATCCAGCTCTGGATGGCAGAAGGATTTCTTCAGAACCATCCAGTGGGTGACATGGAGACTGAAGGCAATAAATTTTTTAATATTTTGTTGCAAAATTTCTTCTTCCAAGAGCCCAAAAAGGACAATTATGGCAATATCATAAGCTGCAAGATGCACGATCTTGTCCACGATCTTGCATGTTCAGTTTCGAAATCAGAAATTTTCATGAATATGGAGGGTCGCACTGCTGCTGACATTCTTCAATTTAGACACCTTGCAATAGAATCAATTGGAGAGCAATCACACAAGGACATAAAAGAGAGACCAAATTATCTCCGCACATTGTTCTTGAGAAGCAGCGTACCTGATGAAATTTTGCCAAAATTCAAGCATTTGCACTCTCTAAAGCTACGTGATGCATATTTAAAAGAATTGCCAGCATCAATTGGCACGTTGAAACATTTGAGATATCTTGATGTGTCCGACAATTATGGTCTCACTACTCTCCCAGAATCTGTTTGCAAGCTCTACAATCTGCAAACCTTGAGGATTCTAGGCTACGACACATTGCCAAGGATTCCTAGAGATCTGCAATTCTTGATTTGTTTAAGGCATCTCTGTTTTGATACGGATTGCAATGATTTCGAGATGCCACCAAAAATCGGAAGTTTATCTTGCCTTCAAACATTACCAATTTTTTGTGCGAGTGACAAGGAAGGTTGTCGAATCGATGAGCTAGGAAAGTTGAAGAATCTTAAGGGCAAACTACAAATACGGAATCTGGAATTGGTGAGGGGCAAAAGAGAAGCTGAGGATGCAGATATGGCTGGAAAGCTAAACATTTATGAGTTACACTTTCATTGGGGATCGTCAACAGATTCCACAGAAAGTAACATCAATGACGAGAGTGTACTTGAAGGGCTGCAACCTCATGAAAAGCTCAAAGGCCTAACAATTCAAGGGTTCCGAGGTAAAAACTTTCCATTTTGGACTAGGAATATGGGAATATATAAAGACATTGGTGGCCGTCCGGTGATATTTTATAAATTGATAAAGATCGAAATTACTGATTGTGACAAATGCGAAGAAATCCCAGTGCTCGGCCACCTACCACTCCTCGAGGATCTAACGCTCATACGTCTTAGTAGCGTAGGATCGATAAGACCATCATTCTATGGAGAGAGTGATTGCAGCTCAACTAGCAGCAACGATGGCCAAGGAACAAGAGTATCATTCCCGTCACTTAAACGTCTTACAATATGGCAAATGCCGAACCTAACAGAGTGGGAAGAAGCACAAACGAGCATAATGAAGGTATTTCCTTACCTTGAAAATTTGACGTTATTTTGGTGTTATAAGTTGACTCATGTTCCCCACTTGCGGGGCAGCGGAACTTCTCTTAAAATGATGAGAATTTTGGGTTGTTCTGAATTGAGGGAATTACCCTATGACCTAGGCAGCCTCCCGTCTCTTGAGACATTGGAAATAAGGGGTTGTAGAAATCTGCAATCAATTTCGTATCAAAATGGACAAGAAGGCCTCCTTTCCCTTCGGAGCTTGGACATTTATGGGTGCGATGAGTTGAGCAACCTGCCAAATGAAATGCTAGAGCGTAGTAAGTCTCTACAGCATCTATCTGTGAGCTATTGCGATGAACTCACTTCGTTTCCTGAAATGAGTGGGATGGGATCTCTACAGAAACTAAGTGTAAGAGGATGCAATAATCTCACATCGTTTCCTAAATTGAGTGGGATTGGATGCCTTAACAGCTTAATAGAATTGAAGATTGGGCCATTCTCAAACTTCAATTCATTTCAAGATTTTTTCGACGGTATCGAACACATAAAATCCCTTGAGAAATTAGAGTTATTAGGTCGAGCGGATTGGATCTCTCTACCAGATGAGCTTCAACATCTAACTTTCCTAAAAAAATTGAGAATACGTGATTTTGGAATGGAAGAATTGCCCGATTGGTTTGGGAATTTGTCATCTCTTGAAGTATTAGATCTAAATGGGTGTAAAAAGCTTAGGCATCTGCCCTCTAAAGAAGCTATGCAACGACTCACCAAATTAAAACGATTAGAAATTTGGGAATGCCCGCGGTTGGCAGAGAGATGCAAGGCAGAAAGTGGTCCTGATTCTGAGTGGCCAAAAATTTCTCATATTCCTGGTATACTTGACCCCAAACCCTTTCCTGAAGCTTGGTAAGTATATTTAAGGTTTGAATATTGACTTCACTTTTCATTAATTTTGGTTAGTGTAGTTACAGGGTGGGTTTAATTAATTTCTGTTACTAATAGATAAAGAGTTCGTCCTATAATTTTGTCAAATAACAAAGATTTCTCGGTTAAATGATTACCATAAGTATTCGGTTAAATGACTTTATTTTTCAATTAATTATATTATTATTATTATTATTAACTTTTGGGTGGGTTAGTGTGCTAAAATATTAACTGTTATTAATTGCTTCGATTGCCTTATGGATTTTGCATAAATTTTATTAGGTCTGATTGGTGAAGAGCATCCACCGGACAACAACGTGATACTCATTCATTGTCGCATCAATTCCTAATTCTATTTGAATCTTCGTCAACTTTACTCTTGTAAGTATTCTTAATTAATAATTATTCTAGGTATTAGATTTGTCACATATTCGAGATGAAAGTATGTGATTTGTCCAATTAAGATCAAAGGGTTAAACTATCTTTAGAAACTTGGAGTATGTATACTGTAAATTAATTAAAAGAAAAATCAACTTTAAAAAGGGTTTCAAAGATTGCAGCAACACAAACTAATTTTTTTTATTTTTTTTTAATTATTGGTGAAGTTACACAGGTGGAACATGAGTATCGAATTGTCAAGTTTTAAAGTTTGAGGACGTGATTTGCCTTTCGACATGATTGAGAGATTGAGATTCAACCATTTGGAGTGGCTAATTATTTATATTTCTGATTTGTTGTGTCAATGCTGAGGGAGAGGTCCTCATTTTGAGTGGCCAAAGATTTCTCATATTCCTCATGTATAAATAAGGATTTTAGAGGTTGTTGAAGTTTGGTCTTCCTATAAATATATTTCAGCTATTGACTCATTTTGCATTTATTTTGGTTAGTTACAATGTGTGTTTAATTAATTACTGTTACTAGTAAACAAAGAGTCTTATCGAGATTGTCCTGTGATTCTGTGGCACAAAGATTTTTTAGTTAAATATTGTTGCAAGTATTATTCAGTTAAATGACATTATTTTTCATTAATTCTATTTATTAATTATTCCCTTTTTCCCTTTAGGTTAGTTAGTATGATTAAGTAATTACTATTATAAATTTCTTCAAAAAGATTATGTATTTATCTCCATTTCACTCTCGTAAGTATTGTATTATTATCATGACAAAAACATTATCATGATTTGAACTATCGTTAATATCTCGGAGCATACAAAAAGGAGGATAAGATAACATTGCACACTTCAACTTAGTTAAGGCTTAACTAGACCATATATTAGATTTGTCAAATGTTAGAGGTGAAAGAAAGTGATTTCCTATGTAACTTGGGAGTATTTGATTTCTCCACTCTAGAAAAAATGGCGAAACTATCTTTAGAATCTTTTGAGTATGTATAGTATAAATTAATTAGGAGAAAAATCAAGTCGGGTATCAATTTGTCAAATATGAAAGATAAAGGACGTGACTTGCATTTGACGTTTAGTGGAAATTGAGCCAAATGAAACTTCAACCAAACAAGGAAACTCTTGAAGTTGCTAATTATTTATATTTCCACCTTGTGAAAAAAGTCAATAAAACAATTCTGTTTTTATATCTTAGTATTTAATTTTTGAAAAGGTTCATTGAGAGCCTATCACAATAGATGTTCGTAAGAAACCTATTACCGGACAACCCAACATATTCATAAGATGATTCCAGAGGAGGAAAGAAACAATGATTTCCACATCCATCCAAGGCGCAAAATGTTAAATAAAGAACAGAACAGACGCCCAATATATGCACAATTAAACAAGGTCTTCCAATGCAAAAATGGGGAAGAAGTCATTGCAGAAAATATATGCTCTCACCCAATAAATGCATCTAAGGCCATCAAAAGCACACCTGCATGAAGTAATTTTTAAGTAAAACTAGCATGACCTCAAAGGTTTAAAAAAAAAAACACTTGCAGCCAAATCATAATTTGGTAATGAAATGATATAATCACAACTGGTTATCAGTATGCTCAAATATAGGAAGAGGCAAAGCATTAGGTTATGTTGAATATTTGGACACGAGGCCCAAATAGTTACAAAAAAAATTCTCTCAGAGCCTCTTGTTGAAAAATTAAATGTGGGAGAAACATCAACAAAATTCTGTACAAACCATGGGAGTGAAAATTTTCTCTAAAAACAAAAGTTCGCTAGGAAACCAAGGGAGAATTTCTTCTCGTTGCTTCGCTAGGAACCATGGAGGAGAAATCCACATGGATCTGCTAAAATCTAGGGAAGATTTTCGTGGCTTTTGGCCTTGGTAGGCCGGCAAATTGAGGGGTAGTAATGGAATGACATTTTTGTCCCCTATTAATGTTTGAATTTACAAGTCAACGAAATTGACTAATAGTCAATTAGAAGGAATCTATTTATTTGGAGTCACATATTTTCCGAAGGTTGGGACCCTTTTCATCTAGAAAATTTGATTGGGGAAGAAAGTGCAAATGACCCTAAAGGTCGGGGACATTTGGCATTATTTACCCTTTATTTTTTTATCTATTTTTTTCCTAAATCATTTTCAACCACATTCTAGGTACCAACAATTTTTCCCCACTTTTCAATCATATATATATATATATATATATATATATATATATATATATATATATATATATATATATATGTATGTATGAATTTCAGCAATGGTAACTAAAGCTTCTAAAAACAATTCAAAATGATAAACGATGTATTTTTGTTGCTACTACACTAGTGATCACTGATCACTCCATTGGAAACGTTATAGAAAATCCTATGTTGCTATGTTAAATGTTAATGTGAACATAAACGTCTTTAAAAGTTTGGGAAGTAATAAATTGGAGAGTTAGGAATAACTTTTAGATGTTGAAAGTATTATGAATACGACTTTAAATTTAAAGTTGTTAGTTCGATTAAATTCTATAAAACTTATGTTTATATTTGAAGTAACGTATCAGTTAACATTGTTTGTGTCCATGTTAACATTTAACGTCACTTAGGATGTTTGGTTAACATTTAAACTGATTTTTTGAAGATGTTCTAAATTGAAATGTTGATAAGAGCAAAAAGTGAATTATTCATATCTTGAAGTAAGGAAAATGAAAAATAGGTGAGTGTTTATACTTGGTTGGACTCCCATGTCTTTCCTTTCAAGATCAAAGCAGATTGTATTAATGTTAAGAATGTATTATCAACTTACGGTGTGACTTTACTTTGTAATTGATTCCAGAAAGTTGTAATTCGACTTATGATAGAATCGTCATATTTAAATTCAAAACAGCCTTTCCAAATTTTCTAGAACTCAAAAGTGAAATGTTTTGTACATTTTGAAGATCAAAACCTCGCAAAGTGAGTCAATACTAGCAAAGTATAATCCTCACCTCTCAAAATGTCACATTAGGGACGACAAAATTCTGTCACCAATCCTAGATTGACCTGTCCAGAATGGTAAATGAGATTATGGAACGTAGGGTCATCGAACTCGCCTCTAATCCATTTATTTTATATATGTTTTAATAGGATAATTGCACCAGAAGCCAAGAGAAATGAGATGGTAACACCAGTTTAGGATAATTGCAGTAGAAACATATTAGCATGCCTCAACTAAAAGTAGATTTCCTGATACTGAGCTCTTATAACGTAGCTGGCCACCAAAATTTTTCATAATAATTATCATTGCTTGAAAATGATCTCCACCTTCCTGCTACGAAAATGATATAAGCTAAAATAATTTCAACATCAACTCTCAGAGAATTCGATTTTACAAACAAAAGACAATCTGCCCAAGAAACTCAAATGTATTGCTTTTTCAGATTTCTAACAGATCAGTCTTGGCTTTTCTTCTTCTTTTTATCTTTCTTTTTGGTGGGAGGTTCAGCTTCTCCATCGGCCTCTGTGTGTTTTCTCTTCTTTTTCTTCTCTCCTGCTTCAGCATTACGGACTTCATTCTGCAACTCAGTACATTCAGCTAATTGCTTCTTCTTTTTCTTCTTTTCCTTTTTTCCGACTGCCTCACTATTAGGTTCTGTATCGTCGACTGCATCTTTTGACACAACAGCATCATCTTCTGCATTAGCATTCTTCCTCTTCTTTTTCTTTCTCTGTTGCTCTTCATTTATGACAGGAACCTTATCTGCATCTTTCTGATACGATGTCGGCTCAGTCAGTCCAAGAATAGAATCGGCCGAAGGATTGTAAGTCTGTATTGATAAGAACGTAAATAAAGGGATGCAAGAGAGAATCATTAGATAAGAACGTAAATTAAAGGATGCAAAAGAGAATCATATAATAGCATCAAGGAAGTGAAATAAATCAGAGACCTTGGCTGGGGTGATCAATCCTCCTGAACCCTTCTTACGGTCCTTGTCGTAGAATTCTATCTTGGGTTTGCCTTTAGCAGATCCAGCAGACCGACCCAACTCTCTGCCTTCTAAGTTCCTCAGTCGTGCTTCAAGCTACAGAAGTTCAGTGTGAGAAAAGTTCTAACACGAATCAACGATAAACAGAAAGCATATATCCTTTTCCTAAATCTGGAAACTGAAATACCTTTAATCTATTTTCCATTCCCATAGAGTTATCTTGGCTGTCTCCAAGAGCATCACATCGAACAGCCAACGCAGTTTTGGCAGCAAGAGACCGAGAAATTTTACCCTTGTGTTTTGGTGCTGCTTGACCAATTAAAGATGCATGGTATATAAGGCCATATTTAGGAGTTGCGTGCTTTGTTTTCAGTGCTCTAAAAAGAGCCTTTTCTGCACCAAGTATCTGGACCGTACTTCCAGGTTGCTTAGCAAGATTCAACAAGCTGCCTCCATGAGCGATAAGGCGAGCACCAACAAGCTCTCCAACAAGAGCAGTGAGATTTGGAGCAATGGTGTTCATCCTGCTTTTTAGATAATCAAACAACTGAGCTCTGTATTCTGCCAATGAGAGAACTTGGTTGCACAAATCTTTGATATTTTCCAAATCAAGATCACTAACTTCAGTTCCCATGGAAATCATGGCTGCTTCTTTCAGTTCTGTCTCGACCTCTTCTGGAAGTATCTATAAACAATTTAACAACACATTTAAATATCAATAGATCGTGCGTGTCTATGTTTACGACTGGGGTAGAAGAAAGGAATATGAAGTTAGATCGGTACCTCAGAGAAATCAAGTTTTGCAGCATTTGTACGGTTACCCATCAACTTCACTGTCTTGGCATAAAGGATATTGTCTTGCACAATCTTTGCAAGTTCTGGAAAATGCCAACCATACCATTCCCTTACTCTCATTGCATACGTGTTCAGCTCTTTGTCAAGGTCATCCAACAAGCTAATGGCTTGTATGATCATTGTATCGACCTAGTTCAGAAACAAACAACAGCCTTATAAATTAAAAACATGTAGATTTGAGAGAATAAGAAAGATTCAAGCAACTCAAGGCCTCATACATTGTCTGGCACATAAATAAAATGAAAAGCACACAATCAACTACAAAGAGAGAGAAGATTTTAATTGGATTATTGCCAGGTGAAAGCTGGCACAGAATCAATATGACTTCCCATAATGACCTCATCGGCGAAAGCAGAATGCGATAGTCAGCGATATTATCATAATTCAGATCACAGTTTATAAAATTGGAAAACTATACTGAAGGCCTGTTTGGGCCGGATTAAAATCTGATTTTAATCCAAATCAAAGTCAAACAATCAATATTAACCACATCTTTCATGGGTCCCACATCTTTTCAACCACACATTTCAAAAACTTCTATCACAATCCACTAAAAATCTAATTTTAATCCCCACCAAACATCCTCTAAGTATCATTTCTTTCCTTCATCAAATCAGAAAATTCACCTTTTCCCTTAAAATTTACAACACGGTTGCAAAAGCTTCTCATGAAGGCATAATACAGAACAGTGCTTCATATTTTCAATTTTTATCTTGAGGCAAAGTAAACGGTTATAAGATCATGTTAGTGCATGTCTGAAAAGTGATTTTAATCGATCTAAATTATAAATAAGTAAAAATGAATAGTGGATAAATGGGTAATTCTTGTGTACACTACGAAATGTGAAGAAAAAAAGTAGGTTTAACCAATTATGTTTATAAATTAAATAGATGCCAAACAAGCGCCAATATTTACCTAGAGTATCATCTTACATCATTTGCTTCATATATTTTCAATGGGCATCAATATCAAAATATTTTGTTATCAGAAAATAGCATTCTATGGACAGGCATTTACCAACTCAACTAGTAACGTGTAGTCAATTATAATACTCCTAGTACCATCACTCCACAGCTTTGTAATCCAATACATGCACGCAGTTTAATGTGAAAATCCTGTCCATAGATCTATTTTCAGGTTTTATTTTTCTAGAGAGAGTATTGTTGTCTAACACAGTTCCAATAAAATGCCTGAGAACACCATAGGTGAAAACTAAGATCTGGGAGTGGTAGCAATTGCTTTTATCTACATTTTATTATACGGTAAAATCCATTGTTTATATTTTCCACAAACAGTCGTAGACGAATTTAGTCGTGTCAGAATATAGCAATTCACCTTATCGGGGCTGAATTTCAACTTGTATCTTGAAAGGCTGTGAGATAAACCCAAGCTCATTGGAGCCAAATCTTGAGCAGCTAGACCAGATATAAGTTCAGTCAATTGACTTCTCACCCCTCTCATCAGTTCCATTACACCATTGTTGTGAACGCACTCAATTTGCTGCAAGAATTAATTTTTACCTTAAGTCGCAGAAACCAATGCAGGGAATACAACTGATCAATAACATAGACCTGCTCAAAGGCTATAGAGACCACTCACCAGCTTCTCCTTAATTGCATTACCAAGTTTTGAATCAGCCACAGCCAAAATATCGCTTTCACAATGAGTGCGCAAGAATTTGCGAAGACCTTTGCTAGGCTTACTGTCTATCAATAAGGTAGCTGCTGATAGAGCCTCTGACGTGTTCTCAAACTTGGAAAAAGCTTTTAGCTTGACAACCTGTTGTTGGAATCACAACAGTAAGTAATTGCATCCATTAGTTGAAAGGAAATAAAAATAACTACGAATTATTTATTAATTTTCTAATAGCATAGCACATTAGAGAAATGGGTAAGGATTGTTTCCGCAAAATATATAAGCTACAACATCAACCAAATAGCCTTCTTTCATTACAGTCCAAATCTTGCTAATGTTTTTCAGGAAAGGTAAGTTATTTGCCTACATTATCCCAAATCATTAAATTGAAGACTACGGCTGCAACAATCATAAACAAATATTGACATAAAAATTATTTTTTTTCATTTTTTTATGCATGTGTATACGAGCTGGCCCAATAAATATTGGGCAATGAGGAAAATTACATGTCGAGCCGAGTCAGCAGTGGAAAATTCCTTCCATAAGTCCTGCAAACAGTAGCATTGCCTCCATCAAATAACTAAAAATCCAAAATCAATGAAAATAGAAAAACCCAGAAGGTGTTTGAACAAACCAGTACCTCAACTTTAGAGAGCTTGCCTTCATCCAATACTTTGAAAAGAGCAAAACCCGCCGGCGTTTCAAACAACAGTAACATTGTTCTTAATCCACCACTACCTCCTGAAAGATAGGAATCTCAAAAGTTTCATATAAACAAATTGTTCAAAGGAGGTAGAATATACTTCAAATTTCCAGCTTTTCTTGTCAAATCATTTTTTTTTTTTTTTTGCACAGGAAATACACATTTTTATTGTTACCTGAAATTGTCTCGGCGGATTAACAGAAGGGCCCCTCCGCTTTTCTTTCTATTTTTCTTTCCTTCTTTTTTCCTGCTAGAAGGGGCTAGGGTTTTAGATGAATATATATACACAGACAAGGAGTGAGGGTTTTAGGGAAGAGTTGGGGGCTCTCCTGGCAAATTTTATTAAAAAGGCCTTTTATGGCCAATATTTTTGTTTAAAAGGTTTTGTTTACTAACTTTTGGCTTGTTTTAAAAAAATTTAGAAAAAGCCTTAGCCCCATTTGGTCCAAATTAAAATCTAATTAAAATCTAATTTTAATTCAAGTCAAAATCAAACAATCAATATTAATCATATTTTTCATAGATCCCACAACTTTTTAACCACACATTTCAAAAATTCTATCACAATCCACTAAAAATCTAATTTTAATCAACGCCAAACACCTTCTTAGTCTTGTCCGATTTTGTTAAGAATAAGATTTTTAGTAAATTTTGATAAAATTGATGATGTGTATATTAAAAAGTTAATAAAAGTTATGGGTCCATAAAATATGTAATTGAAAATGATTTAAAATAAAAATAGGAGCTAAACATGGATTTTAATTCTTATCCCAACTTGATATTGTGCGGGCATGAATAAGAATTTTGTTATAAGAGATTTGACTCAGGCTTTCATACCTACCAATGGTATATAAGGAAAACGAATTACTTTGTTAGATTTTTTTATTTTTTTTTCGTTTCGATATTGAGGTGCGGTGAATGGACGATTACTTGATTTGATTTTTAGTTGTTTGAGTTACTTGGCGAATAGGGAATAAAATTAACAAGTTGTTGTTACTATGACTTGTTATACATATACCTTAACATTATCCCGTGCAGTTAATACTAGTATTACAAAATTTTAATTTGATTATATCCTAATTACATCAATTAGTATAAGTGGGTTGTTCTTGATCCAAAAATGTCTATGGAAATATCAAATATACATGGAGAGAATTAAGGCCCTGTTTGTCTCCAATTATTCCAAAACATTGTTTGTTATAATAAAATTCTCCACCACACATTCACTAGGGATGGCAACGGGACGGGATGGGGCGGGGGGGCCCGCCAAGCCCCGCTAAGAAATTCCCCACCCCGTCCCCGCCCTCGCCCTGTTACCCGTTTAAGGCAGGGCGGGGCGGGGCGGGGCGGGGCCTTTCCCCGTTTCAATTTTTTTTTTTAGTTTTTGATAATTTATTTTTATTGTCCATATTCATTAGATTTAGACAAATAATTTTATATACTATTTTCTATTAGAACTAATGAAAATTTTCATTTCAAGTATTGAATTCTAAAAAAAAAAAAATTTTGTTTTTTAAATGGGGCAGGGCAGGGTCGTTTAAACGGGTTTTCCCCGCCCCGTTCGGGGTAGAGCCCGCGAGTATCGGGTTTGTCGGGTTTTTTTGCCATCCCTAACATTCACCCAATAAAATATTTTACACACAAACCAATAAAGTTACTTTAAATTCCAATCACATATTCTCCAAAAAATGTTATTCATTACTCCATTTATTCTACAATAATGCGAGACAAACACACAATAAATGCTAATTTACATTATCCAAACTCAGTGAATTCACTTTACGCTCATAAGACAGTTGTTCTCTATTTGTGGTGGAGTAGTCATTTCAAGGTATAAAAAGCAGAATTTGTATCGCATGAGAACCAACGAACACCGCTCCTACCTCTATTACCCAACACGAACATAGAATATTTCGTACAGTATAGAAGATTTAAAGGTCATTTTCCTTTCAATTATGCTACATGTACATTTTCTGTGACATTAAGTTTGACATTCAATAAAGTGACAACAGTCATGATCTTTAATTTTAAACATACTCCATCAATTCATTGGTCAGATTTCAATCATATAAGAGGATGTCATCATTCATGTGAACAAGAAATGTACATCTAGCATTATTGTTTTCCTTTTAGGACTAGCTTTTAATAACAAAATTATAAACTTTAAAAGAATTATGAAACTTACAAGAAAAAATGTGCCTATCGATTAAAAGTTTTTTTTCCCTTTCTTACTTCTACTGGCTGCATACTACATGACCCATGCGTATTCATACATATTAACTCATACATAATATGTTGTTGAATATTGTGACCCAATTCTATTGAAAAGTGATGTTTTGGTTGAAGAATGTACTAAACAGGCCAGAAAGTGAAATTTAACCCGAAACTCAGCTCCTGGACGCACGAGTTGTCACCTGTCTTGCGCTTGCTTCCCGCGAAGCTGTCGTTCAAGCGATGTATGTATCCTAGCAAATATTATTTCCTTATTTTTTGGCTCAATTTTTATCATCTTTCCACTATAACATATTCGTTTGGGTCAAATATATAGTCCACGAATTATATGACTTTTTATATGACTTTGTATGAGTTAGAATCAAGTTAGAAACACAATCTTTTATATTCTTTCTCTATATTAATAAAATTTTCATTTCTCTGTCAATTGTTCTTATAGTGTGATTGATACTTCATATTTTGTCATAACGTAGTCTTCGTTATTCTCTAACAAGTGGCGTTAGCGCTCGTAACTACTTGGTTAGATTTGTTAACAAGTGGTATCAAATATTAATGTTTGATGTGTTCGAGGTTCGTTCTTGACGACAACTATGAAGTACAATATTTGCTTCTGGATTGCAGCACCGAATTTTCGTTGTGGCAATGAAGAAGCGAACAATGCTTTGCTCGAATGGATTTCAATGATGCATTATTGGGATTTGATAAGATGCCCACAATGGACACCTGAGGAGAAACAACGTAGGCGTCAAAAGGTCCTATCACAAATTCATTTTCATCTTTCGAATCATATTTTTCAGGTCGTTTTGAAGAAGAAAATCGCAGCTGCGTTACGGTTGAAGTTTGAGCAATTGTGCATGACTAAGAGTCTAACCAGTAAATTGCACCTGAAGCATCGTATTACAAAAGGCACATCCTTAGAAAATCACTTTGCAGTCTTTAAAGAAATTGTTGCTGATTTGGGAACATCGGAGATTAAGTATGATGAAGATTATTTGGGTTTGATTTTATTGTGTTCGTTGCCTGCTTCATATATGTCGTTTAGAGACTCGATATTATATAGTCATGATACTCTTGCCGTTGAAGAAGTATATGATGATTTATTTTCAAAGGAGAAGATGAATCATCTGGTTGGATCTCAAGCTCAAGGAGAAGGTTTTGTTGTTCATGGTGGTTATGAGAGGGAAAGATCGAAATCTAATTTTTGTAACTATTGCAAGAAGAAGTAACACATTTAAAAGACTACTACAAGTTGCAAAATAAAGAAAAATTGGCTGCAAATCGAAGGAAAGGTAATTAGAAACTTCATGTGAAACTGATGTTGCAGAGAATTGTTTGAATGATGGAGAACTTTTGATTATTTTTTACGGCAATTCCAAATCGACGAGAATTGAATTCTTGTTACACCTTGCACTTTTTATATGCCCCAATCGGGATTTGTTTTCAACATATGAAATTTTTTTGAAAGGTGTTGTAATTATGGACAACAAAGCATCCCGTAAGGTAGTTGGTATTGGAATGGCTAGACTTAAAAAGTTCAATGGGACATTGAGAACGCTTGATACAGTGAGATGCATTCTAGATTTGAAGAGAAATTTTATCTCTTTGACTACTTTTGATTCAAAACGGTACAAGTTTATTGGTGAAGGTGGAGTCTTGAAAGTTTGTAAAGGTGTTCATGTTGTGTTAGATGGGCAACGAAGGTCCCAGTTGTATATCTTGCAAGGTTGTGCAAAATCTTTGAAGATTATTCAGCACAGGTTTAGGGTTTTGGTAGATATTCAATTTGGTACAGTATCGTTAGAGTTTGATTTGGGATCCGTGTTGAAGAATTCATCTCAGTCGAATTTACATGTTATGGATAATACCTCTTTGCCGCCGCCACCAGTGGTGCTATCGTAGTCAATTGCTAGAGACAGACCCAGGAGAGATATTAGGCCTCCACAAATGTGTATGTGGGAGAGCTGATTTAGTGGCGTATGCGTTGAGCGTGGTTGAAGGTATTGAGTTTAGCAAATAATCTTCAAAAAGAGCATTTGCTTGTGTAGATTTTGTTTCGTTGCGTGTTTTGGCCCTGTTTGGTAACTTTTGAATTATTTGTGATTTTGTTACTCGTGGCGATAATTCAAGCCAATTTTGGTACCCGAGGTAATTCTGCTAAACAGTGCTTGGATACATTTGATTGAATTTGTCCTGGTTAGACTTTATGGAAGTGGAGAAATTTTTTGTTGGAGAGTTTTTTTTGTTAAAGAGTCATTGGTTTATTCCTTACAGTTGAATTTGTCTCCGATGGAGAAATTTCTGAAACTTCGTTCATTGCATTGGAATTTATGTTAAGGTGGAGATTTATTGAATATTGTGACCTAAATTACGTTGGAAAGCGATATTTCCGTTGAAAAAGGTGTTAATAGGTCAAAAAGTGAAGTTTAACTCGAAACTCAGCGCCTAGACCCCATTGGAGGAGCCTAAGCTATCGTCTGCCTAGCGCTCATCAACGTTGCAACGCTCACTTTCCGTGAAGCTGCCACTCGAGCAACTATATATCTGAGAAAATATTGTTTCCTTATTTTTGGCTCTTTTTTTATCCTCTTTCTACTTATAATGTATTCTTTCTGGGTCCTATATATAGTCCACGAATTGTATGACTTTCACATGATTTTGTATGAGTTAGAATCAAGTTAAAAAGCACAATATTTTATATTCTTTCTTCATATTAATAAATTATTCATTCATTCGTCAACTGTTCTCGTGTTATGATTACTACTTCATATTTTGTCATAACCTTGTCTTCTTTATTCTCTAACAAGTGGCGTTAGCCCGCATAACTATTTAATTAGATTTGTTAACATAAAAATAGACATATTGATAGACACATGATAATTTATTATTACGTGACATGTGATAAAAAAAAATGCTTAACATAGACAAAAAAGATGACGTGACCTATCATTACTTTCACGTGTCTATTTTAGGAAACAATTGTTCTTTAAATTTTATTGCGATCGTTGACGAAAAGCAATCAACGGTCAATGGCGTCTAGCTCACTCGAGATCCTGAATTCACCACTGTGACGTATCTTATAAATTCATCGGTGGATTTTAAACTTAATTCAAATATTGAGGCCCATCATAAGTTTATCCACCAATAAGTTTATATATATATATATATATATATATATATATATATATATATATATATATATATATATATATACACACAGAAATGATCTAATGAGCACCGGTGCTCATCTTATCCTAAGCACCAATGAGTTGGCACATTAATTCATTGGTGGATTGGAACTCACAAAATTTTTATCCACCAATAAATTAATGTGCCAACTCATCGGTGCTTAGGATAAGATGAGCACCGGTGCTCATTAGATCATTTCTGTATATATATATATATGTGTATATATATATATATATATATATATATACTCTTTGTAAAAATAAGGAGGATTCATTTTAAATTCATAAATCAGACAATAATTAAGATTTATTAAATTAAAATTAAAATAGATTTCTCTTTCTCCCCCCCATGTCGCTGCCTTAAAATCTGCCCATAATGGGGAAAAGCTTAGTGAAGGCAGATCCAACCATCATGCCAGAGAACACCACCATCTTTTCATCCTGTGGAGTTGTCCCGTCATAGCCACTACTCAATTCACATCAATACTAATTTTCACGTCATTTTTATGATTGGAATTTTCAGAGTCATTTCAGGTTCTTGAAATCTCATGTGCCATATTGAGGGTGCTTTTGTTGCATTTAATTAGAGGAGGTGAAATGGAATTGGAGCTTTTGGTTAAAATTCAGTGCTTAATGGTGTCGTTCTTCTTTTCTTCTTGAATTTTATGTGAAAGTGCTTGGTGGTTGAGGGGTGGCGATGATAGATCCAGTTTGGAGGGCAGAGAAATGAGAAGTGCTTTGGAAGTGCAGCATATGGATTAAATCGTGTTGGTAGTGGTGCGATGGTATTTGTGGTGGTGATCATTTATATATTAATTGTGACCCTTCGTGACCAAGTTCATGTTAATTATACGACTGTACCATCACAATTAAGACTAATCAGGTCATAGACAGTCACAGTGAATACAAACTTCATCATTATTAATAACAAACTAATTGGTCACAAATACATTTCATCCCACCCCACCCCACGCCTCATCCCAACCCGAATCCAACACAGCTAATACCATCACCGCCAACACCACAACCAACATCACCATCACTACTACCTCACCACAATCGACAGCACCACCTCACCACAACCACCCAACCATCACCACCATTTGTAAAAAACCAACTACCACCAATAAAAATCAAAGTGGTAACGGAAAAACTGGATCAGATCTAAAACAGTGGAGAGCGACGCTCTGCGCGTCATTCACACCATCACAGTGACAATCATAACGCCATTGAGCACCGCTACACGCGGCGTTAACCCAGCTGCAGCTCCAATGGGTAGGATGAAGAGAATCTCTGGTGGGTGGAATGAAGAGAAAGGAGAAAAGATAAGGGAGAGGGGGAAGAGAGAGGATAATGAAAATCAATTATTATTGTTATTATAATTTAAAACCTGATTTGCGAAACTTTTTCACAAGTTTCCTAAACTTGAATTTGTACTTATAGTATTGTATTGTATTTATGTACTTTTCCCAATTTAGTAGCTTAAAGGCCCAACTTTGGCCTTGAATTATAAGCCTAGCAAGTACACCCCCTCAGAAAATTGATGGAGCTGTAAATATGTTTTAAATTAGCAAGTTCACTTTCAAGGGCAAGTTTCTAGCACACCCAAAACGCCCTAAAGTTTGTATTACAAATGTAGCCCCAGTTTGAGCCCCATTTTTTTTTTTTTCTCAAAATTTATTTTCAACCCTACTTTCTCTAAAAAAATCAAGAATAATGCTACTTATACATAATTGAGTTACATAATGATTTACATAAAGATGATGTGTCAAAAAATGAGTATTTTTTTTTATTTAGTTGAATAAATTTTGATACGGTCATATCCCATCACTTCATGTATATATAAATCATTATGTAAATATTTATATACACGTAGCACAATTGAAAAATTAATATTTTAAAATACATTTTTCTCAAAAAAATGGGGCTCAAACATGGCGTGTGGGAAAAAATTATATATACCTTGCAAATACAAAATATTTCATTTTATACTACTATACTTATTTATAAACATAAATCACTATATAACCCAATAAAAATACTAAATTTACCGTGAGAGAAACTTCCCCTATTTTTGTTTTGTAAATGAAATGTTGAA